>CANXYC011586489.1:0-52518 GCA_948193065.1 Aleurites moluccanus
GATTGATTGTTGTTTAAACTTTTTAATATTAATTTAGAAATATTAAAAAGTTATTTTCATTTTATTAATATTGTTTTGCGTAACATTTTAAGTTAATATTTAGAATATTTTAATTAAATGTGAAGCATTTTAAAAAATTGAAGACCTGTATTTTTAAATTAATTTAATAAAAAATTAAAAAAATATTAATTTTAAAAAAATAAAAAAATTAAAATATAGCTGAGTGTTGCGTCAGACAGCGCGGGTCTTGAATGCGCTGTGTCAGACAAAGCGGATATTGGATGCGCTGAGTCAGATAAAACAGGCCTTGTATGCGCTGTTTAATGGATGCGCTGTGTCAGACAGCGCGGGTATCAGATGTGTTATTGGTATAAATCGGTAATAATAATAGATTTTATTATAAATTGGTATTTTTTTTTTTTTGTTGTTTTTAAGAAAAAAGCTCGGTCAGTCAAGTTCTTAAAAACAACTAAAATAAAGTTATTCTATGGGGTCTTAAAAAAATGTTTCATTTATAGGAATTGCTGAAAGAACTTTTGGAGAACTTAAAAAAAAAAAAAAAAAAAAAAAAAAAAAAAAAAAAGAAGAAGAAGAGAAACAGAAGCTTCTGAAGAAACAATTGTATAGAGTGCAGTGAGGTCGGAAAAAACAATTCCCTTTTTTTTTTTTTTTTCTCAAATATAGATATTATTAATAAAAAGGAATCAAAGATTACAAATCAGGAAGGGCTCTATCATTGAGCTTACTTTAGGGCCAACCTTTAAGAACTAAGTGATTATTATTCAAGAACTTATCACAAAGGTGATACGATGAACATACACAAATTTGCAGGAATTAAAACATGCTTACAATTGTAAAATATCACTTGGAATAATGTCAACATCCCTATCATCACAATCTTTGCGAACACAACATCTAGAATAATTTTGCACTACTAAAAATTTGTTAATTTGTGACAAGTGATATTGTCACTAAAATAAAAAATATTATCACTTAACCTTTTTAGTTATAAGAAAAAGTTATCACTATATCACTTGGAATAATGCCAACATCCCTTTCATCACAATCTTTGCGAACACAACATCTAGAATAATTTTGCACTACTAGAAATCTGTTAATTTGTGACAAGTGATATTGTCACTAAAATAAAAAATATTATCATTTAACCTTTTTAGTTATAAGAAAAAGTTATCACTATATTGTCACTTAATAGTCCGTGGCTAAAAGTCAAAGTGATGCATGACAATAAAAATTGTCACAACTATATTTAAATTTGTGACAAAAAATTATTGTCACAAAAATTCTTTTAATGACAATTATTTTAGTGATTAAAAATACATAAGTTGTCACACATTCTATAGTGTTGTCATAAATTAATGAAGAAACAATGTTAAAATCTCATTACAACTTTAACTATTGTCACAAAAAGATTATTTAATGACAATATCCTATTGTCACAAAATTAAGATTTTACACCTATAATAATATTAGTGATATTTTTTATTGTCACCTAAATTATATTTAGTGAGGATATTCAATTGTCAGCATAAATTTTCAGAATAAACATATTAATTTATAAATTGATTACATTATCTATAACATTTATTTTACATATTTTAAAAAATTATAAAAGTGAACCAACTCGTATAATGCTAATTGGAATAAGAGGAAAATATACTTCTATTATTAATACACACAACTTTAGAAAGTAAAAACATTCTTCTATACAAGATATGAAAATTTTACATCATTGAAAAAAAATCTAAAATTTAAATTTGTTACTTGTAACTTGAAACTACTTGTGTGATTTTATCGTCAATCTTCTTTCTTTTCGCTACCATCACTTCTTTAAAAAGTTTCATCATTGTTTGTCAGAATCAAATAATAAATCTATGCATCCAAGTAAAAAAGTCAACTTTCTTTCCCATGTAGACATTCATTCATAGGCTTTTGCTGTAAAGATAAACACACAAATAAGCAAACTTGGCATCTATGGAGAAAAGTAATAGGAATATTGAAAATAACCAATTGGAAGAGAATGTAGCTACAAGAATCTATAGGTGTTGCATGCTTATCGTTGCACTTTAGAGGCATTGTATTCTTCTAATGAAGTTTTAGGGAATCTTTTAAGCTTCACCAATAATTATTAAAACTAATATAAAAAAATTCCATAAAACTTCATCAACCATAATTAGGACCACCACCAACGAATAAAATGGGAAACAAAAAAATTTCTAACCATCTAGAAATTGAATTTTGCCCAATATCAATAAAACTGATTTTGATCACAGCCACGCAAACAAAACCTAATCTACATAAATGTTGAGTCTAGGCGCTAATAAATTGAATAATCTTCAAGTTAGAACCAGTAATCTCGCACATTTTTTAAATTCTAAAGTCCTTGCTATAATACACACTTAAAAGAAAAGAAAAGGGCAAAAAATACAAATCGGTTATCTTCTTAGTGGGTGCCTTCTCAATGGGAAATTGCATAGCCAAGTAGTAAGCTTGTTCCATGGAAATGATCAAATTTATTTTTCCATATTTCCCTTTTTGTAATTATAATCAAATTGTTGTATGTTTTACTAACTACTTGTAGGAGAATATGATATACCAATTTAAATTGAAGTTCATTTAAGTCAATGTTTAGATGGATAGAAACCTAGATGTAAAGGTGGATGATGGTAGCAAATGCCCCCAAGCTGCATTGTAACCTAAACGGAAGAATGGATTCCCAGTTTCAGCTGCTATGTAAAGAGCAAGCAATAAGCTCTCCCGATTAATCTTTTGTGGCAAGCACTCCAAAATGTGTGGGATCAACAACACATGCCCATACTCAATAAGGTTAACCTATTATGTCAAAACAACAAAAGACAGTTAGTACCTTAATACTTCTGTCAAAATAGAAAAATATTTGTTTAGTTCAATAACCATAAACCTACATTAAAGCTAACACACTTGGAGAATTCTCAACATCTATTGGGGCACTTGGGAAGAATTACACTTCACCATCTTCACTTGCTTCAAACTAGAAGAGCACTTCTTCCTGGCTAACTTTGGTGAAGTCGAATTTGTTCTCATCAAAGGACTGGAGGAGTTTGTCAACACGGAATTTAATTGGTCTCTTCCTTAAGTGGCGTGGGCAATAAAACCATGGTAGCTTGGAATCAATTGAATCAATACAATCAAATGACTTGGCATAAATCTCAAATTTCCAACACATCAAAGAGCAAAATCTATGTTATACCATCTTTAAGTTCAAACTGTAAAATAAACTAGCAAATTAATATCATGAATAGGATAACAAACCTTGGTTTCATAGTCAATGACATCATATTAAAAAAGCCCTCTTTGAAAATGATCCTCCCACTAAAAATTCTAAGAAATACAAAATTTAACCTTGGAATCATGATTTAAAAAAAAAAAAGCATGAATTTTGTTTCATCATCCTTTAATTGCTTAAATGATTATACCTCCCTAAAAATGATCGCATCAAGGAAAACAACAGGAAGCCCAATACTCTCATGTCTAAGCACCTTGTGGTTAACAATCTCATTATCTATTTTGAAAGCGTACAAAAGGAGCTTTGCTCCTATATTTATTAAACAAACCCTCAATAAATTAAAATCACAAGAAATATTCATCAGATTCTCACATAAAAGCAATAATAGCGTTTCAACAAAAATCTTGAATACAACACTTCTGAAGGCAATTACGGTACAAGCTCCACTCCGGCGAGCACAATCTTTCACCTCCTCTTTTTGGAAATTTGAAACAATAGTAGGAACGCATTTGATGGTAGTCGGAATGGAGGTGACATTTTTTGACGACGGCATCAAAAATGGCAGATCGACTTTGATAGAGTTTTAAATCAATGGCGGCTTTAGTTAGTTTTGACGTCTTGAAAATTAACCTTGGACTGGATCACTATTCACCGGTGCTCCACCACCAATCATTTATTTTCCTAATTCTTTTTTCTCTTTCGTTCTTGTTTCAATTTCGTTCATTTTTTTTTCTTATTTTTATTATGGTATATAAGTGAAGAGAGAAAATTGGGGCACAATGTGAGAGTTTAAATTAAAAAAAAAAATAGCGAAGCTATATCACTTTTTTTTTCAAAAAAATTAGTAGATATCTTTCAACTAGTTGGAAAAAATCTTATAATAATTTTTTGGGGCAAATTAAAAGGGTAATATTGATAAGTTGTGTTAATAATAAATTGTATCCTTATAGTTTTTAGTGTCAACTAAAGTACATCACAAGTATTCATATATTTGTGATAGTATTTTTAGTTATAACAAATTATAAATTTAGTGACAACTTAATTTTATATCATTTTATATAAAATTAATTTCAAATTATATTTAAATTAATTTATGACAAGTATAAATTAATGTGACAAAAAAATATTATTTAAAAATTTTAAATAACAAAAATAAATAATTGCAATAAAAAAAAATAATTTTTAGAGTTTGTTATTTTAATAATTTATCACACTTTTTTAACGTTGTCATGAAAATAAATTTTTATTGTCACAAAAAAAATTATTATTTTGAATATTGTGATAATTTAAAAATTATTATCACGAATTATGTAGTTTTTGTGACAATAATTTTAATTCAACAAAAATTAAACCCTTTTTTTGTTTTATATTATAATTAGTCCAAGGCCTGCACTAATTAATTGTTTTAATTTTTTCTTTTATCTGTCTCCTTCCCTGGTTTCATTGTCAACTTCAAAAATATTCTAGAAAAAAAGGAAAAAAATTACAACAATGCTCTACAGGTCAGTCAAGTTCTTAAAAACAACTAAAATAAAGTTATTCTTGGGGTCTTAAAAAAATGTTTCATTTATAGGAATTGCTGAAAGAACTTTTGGAGAACTTAAAAAAAAATGAGAAACAGAAGCTTCTGAAGAAACAATAGTATAGAATGCAGAAACGTTGGAAAAAACAATTTCCCCTTTTTTTTCTCAAATATTGATATTATTAATAAAATGAGGAATCAAAGATTACAAATCGGGAAGGGCTCTATCATTGAGCTTACTTTGGGGCCAACCTTTAAGAACTAAGTGATTATTATTCAAGAACTTATCACAAAGGTGATACGATGAACATACACAAATTTGCAGGAAGTAAAACATGCTTACAATTGTAAAATATCACTTGGAATAATGCCAACATCCCTATCATCACAATCTTTTGCGAACCACAACATCTAGAATAATTTTGGCATCCCCTTCAAAAGATCACTTGCTGGAAACCAAATTGTGCATAGACTTGCAAAGACGGAGC
Source organism: Aleurites moluccanus (assembly GCA_948193065.1). Lineage (NCBI taxonomy): Eukaryota > Viridiplantae > Streptophyta > Magnoliopsida > Malpighiales > Euphorbiaceae > Aleurites > Aleurites moluccanus. Next base: position 5,294 of record CANXYC011586489.1, read on the forward strand.
CACACGAAGACAAGGGGGGACGTGCTCCCCTTGAATTTTGAAAATTATAGAAAAGATTTTTTGTTTTTTTTTTTTGCAAATTTCTTTTAATATCTAGCACATGTCTCCTGAAAAGTTAGAAGCTATGGCTATCAATGATCTCTTCTAACTTGTGTATCCTCTGTTTGCGGCTGTCGGAGAGTTGTCGTCAAGATTTGCGGGTTTCAGCTGGTTCATCATCATTTACATCAGAGAACGAATAATCAAAAAGAAAAAAGAGAGATTCAGAAAATGGGTATTTTCGAACTTTCCTTAAACTTAAATCTAACGAAAAAGTTTTGGATTTGTGGAGACAAAAAATCAAATTTCTTTCTTTCCAGTCAAATTGAGATAACCAGATTATGTTGTTTCTGACATTACCACATATTTGTGAATTTGTTGTAATGTTATTTTTGTGTTTTGTGGCTTTATGGTTTTTGTTATTTGTTCTTGGATGTCAACTTTATTTTGTTATGGAACCCTTCATACATTTGGCAAATTAGTCAATTGGAAATTTTGTAAGTACGATATATGAAAAATGTTTCATTTTTCTTTTCAATTTTGCTTCGCAATAATTATACACTTGAAAAAAGTTTCTGCACATTATGCATGACAATACAACAACTGCATCAATCTTCTTATTTTGTTGTCCTGTGCAATACAATCCAACATTGGTTTATCTAGGATGTATGATTTTACAGATGGATTAACTATGATAGTGTAAATATATACAATATTTAAACTTATGTGATGACGGAAGCTTATTGCTTCATGCCATTGTTTTGTGAAGGAAAGTGTAAATAAGAAATGTCTAATGAATATGACAAGGCAGATTGTTCTGAGTTTTTGTCGACCATGTTATCGGCAGCACACTGGACCTTGAATTTAATGTCCATTCTTTTTTTTTTTTTTTTTTTGACAGGGATCTTAGTGTTAATAAGTTACATGGGGAACTTCCAAATTCTATACTCACAGGTCTATGGAGAGTTATGTGAGTAATGGAACCTAAATCCTAGACCTTATTATGTGTAATTTTGCAATATGAAAGATACTTACTGCTTGATGTTGTGTTAATCAGTATTCTAAGCGACAATTCTTTCGGTGGAAAGTTACCAATCTGGAGGCAAGGAATAAATGTGTATGTACTTTATCACTTTGGATTGGATAACAGTTGGCATCTGTCCTTATAAGATATAGGCATAATTGCAAATCACTGAAAATTCCCTGCTTGTTGCTTTTGTTATACTTGAGGCTTAATAAGGCCATGAATTAATCTGTCAAATTATAAATTTAATTTCATTTAACTTATATTTGTATCTTACTAGCATTTGTTTAAAAGTAAATTGGTTACTGGATTGACCATCATCTACTTTTCTATTCAAGTATCTATATCTGGCAAGGCTGAGTTTCTTGCACTATTCTTTTTTGCATCACTAGATTTAACATAAAAATGTTTCATGGGTTGAATCCATCCTTCTCATTGTTTATATTAAAATTTAGCATTCTATAGATGATTGTGTTATTGGCCATAAATATTGGCAGGGAAAAGTGTCATCTTTCTAAAGTTTATAAACATTGGCATCATTAGATTCATTTTGATTGTTTTTTAATGTTGTGAATTTATAAACAATTTCAAGAAATAAAGTATCAAAGAAAGATATTGTAACGATTTTTAGTTATTTTTAATTATTTGGTTATTTTTGTGCCCCTTTCCTAAAATTTCTAGATCCGCCCCTGAAGGCTTGCGTATCCAACCTCAAGCTCACGGCTTCCAAGACTTTTGGATTTTTAATAAAACCCACTTTCTTGGATGGTGCATGTAGGATTTCCCTATTATAACCTCTAAACACAACTGCCAGCCCTTCATAATTTTCACTTGAACTCGTGGCTGCGTCAAAATTTTCCTTGACATAACTTGCTACTGGAGGCTGCCATACCTGATCAGCAGCAGCTGCTGGTGATAGTGACAATATTGCTGCCTCAGCTTCCATATCTCCATCAGTCAAAACCAACCTAAACTCATTCTCTCGGCCAGCAACCTTGGCAACAACAGGAGCATCCCACCTCTGATTATTAAACACACAATCGTTTCTTGCCTTCCAAATTCTCTACAAAATATACTCAGACTCTACTGATACAAGACCAGAAATATTAGAAACGAGGGAGTGAACAATGGAAGAATGCTAGCTCTTAAAATCAAATTATGGAACAACAATTGATCGTTGTTAAGCCAAACTTGTTAAGCCAGAGGACAAGTAATGAATAAATTCTCTACTGTTTCATCAGAAGCTGAGCACAATGGACAACATGAATCAGTACCTGGGATACGTCGAGCCAAATTAGCGCGGACGCTAACACAATTATGCAATAATCTCCACGCAAGCAATTTCAACTTATTGGGCACCCGAAGACGCCAAATATTTTTCCATTGATCACTATTAGAACCAGCAGAATGAGATGGTGCAACGTCCAATGACTCGGCCACCAGATAATCAGATTTAACAGTGCAGAGTCCTGAGTTTGCGAAATGCCAAATTAACTAGTCTTTTTTATATGAAATAGGTAAGGGCAGACCTAATATAATCGAAGCATACCTGCCTTACTAACTCATAATTCCATGATCTCACATTACTGTCAATTAACTGATGTACCCACACATTGCTTGGAGCTCCAGACTCGAGCTGAAAAAAATTTTGGGGCGATGTTTTGTTGTTTTTTAGATTTATCCAAGACAAAAAGTTATCGGTGTTACCGACGGATATTAGCATCGGAAAATATTCCGTCAGGTAATCTCCATTGGATTACCTGGCTTTTTATTAAATTTTTCTTCTTCTTTTTTCCGACTATTAATTAATTGCACCATTCAGACGATATTTACTGATGAAATTATTCGATCGGTACCCAATGCGCAGGAAAGGTTGGTGCTAATATATGCCGACCAAAAAGTGATGGAGTACCAACCAATATAATTACCGACGCACCATTTTCATCGGTAAAATTATACAATAAAGTCTTGAAAAATTCAAGCTTAAATTTAGATACTGACCGATTAGATGAATTTTGGTACACAAGGCACAATCCTATCTGTCAGTAAGCTAGTTAGCTGTCTGTAGATAATACTCTCTCTGTCATAATTATTTTTATATAAAAATTAAAAAATAATAATTTTTATAATTATAATTTTTTTTATTTTTTTTTTCTAATTATCTCTAAACGCATTAATTACAATTGTCATGCTATATTAAATATAGCCGACTGGATTTTTATAGAAACCAAGATAATTTAATTAATGCATGTAATTTCAATTTTTTTTTTGAGAAAAATGACCCATTAATTTTGTAATTTGGAATGTCTTGGTTTTAGTGAAAGATAATCACAATTTGGAGCTAAAAATGAGCACCAAATCTATTTTTTGGTGCCACAATTCTTCATGAAAAAACTAAGGATGAAATTCAAATTTTTTTGTTGGTTCAGATATTTCCTGAGTTGAAGTATTGTATTCTTTAATCTTCACTTTTGTCAATTTTGCTACTTCTATTTTATTATTTTGATTATTTATAAAAATTACAATTAAATGAAAAAATTTATTAGATGATATTTAAGAATATAAAAAGATAAATAAAAATAAATGAGAAAGAAATTTTAATTTATTTTTAATAATATATTTTAATTTAATATAATATAAAAAATTATCTTTCACAATATAAAAATTATCATATAATTAATATATTTTATAAATTTAAAAAAAGACAAAATAAATTTTATCCTTGAAACAATTTATTCCAAGTAAGTTAATCTATCTAAATAAAATAACTATAATACAAATTTTATCTATACAAGTAAAACGTAGGGAATATTATTTTATTTACTAATGGATTTTGTTGTGCCACGTGTACCATAATCCGTCAGTATATTTAAAGTATACATAGGCTCTCTGTTCTCTTTTTTGTCGGTTGTGGTATATTTTTATACAGCAGTCTCTTATTTGACTTATTTTAATTATTTAAAAAATTTTTAAAAAATTATATTTTGATAGTGTTTGATGTAATGAATCTATTAATATATTTTTTATGCTAAATAAAAATTATTTAGACTGTTAAAAATACATTAGAAATTTTATGTATTATATTTAACGATTTAAATTTAACGTATTTTCAATATATTTTTAGCAATTCAAATGATTTTTATTTAACATTAAAAATATATCAATAGATTCATTATATCAAATACTATCAAAATATAATTTTTTAAAATTTTTTTAAAAAATTTTAAATAATTAAAATGAGTTACATGAAAAATTGTTATGTAGAAATATACAGCAATCGCCTCAATGCTGTTTGTCATTCTATTTTCGTTTCACTCTCTCTCTACTGCTTTGATGCCTGATCATCCTGTTTGCTTCTCTCTCTCTCTCTCCTGCTTTGATGCCTTATTAAAAAATTTTAAATAATTAAAATGAGTCACATGAAAAGCTGATACGTAAAAATATACAGCAATCTCTTCAATGCTGTTTGTCATTCTATTTTCGTTTCACTCTCTCTCTCTCTCTACTGCTTTGATGCCTGATCATCCTGTTTGCTTCTCTCTCTCTCTCTCTCTCTCTCTCTCTACTGCTTTGATGCCTTATCATCCTGTTTGCTTCTCATCGTTTCGTTCATCTTTCCGACCTCTTCCATTCAGTTTGTTCTCACAGCACAACAGTTTTTTTTATTTCTTTTTGTTTTGTTTAATTAGAGCACAATAATTTGATTTTATTTATTTTTTTTGGTAAAATTAGCCACCACTGTCTGGAATAGCTGGTCGGCTGCGGCAGCTGGACGGTGGAGAATGCTCCAGTGAACCCCTGAATTTATTTGTGTTCCCCTAAACACATAAAAAAAATTAATAATATAATAACTATTTATTAAATTCATTAATAAATATTTTTATTAATTAAAAATAATTAAATTTTTTTAAAAAATTATTATCATTTTTTCTTTAATTGTCTTTGTTGACTCAATTTATCAATCTATCATTTTTTTTTTAGTTTTATTTTACTCCTTTTATTTATTTTTTATTTTATTTATAATTACAATTAAATTTCATAAATTTAATTTTTTTACTAAATCAATTCAAATTATTCTTTAATTTTAATTATTCTCCATTGATAATAAATAAATAATAATTTTATAAATTTTTAGATTTTAATTATTAAATCTAAATTTCATACATATTTCCTTCTATATAATTTATCATATTTTTTATATTATTATTTTTATAATGATTTTTATTTTTTAATTTTCAATATGACAAATCAAGAATTAGATTATTTATTTTTAATTTATTAATTTTTTAATATTTAAATTAAAATTAGATTAAAAATTAGATTATTTTTTTTTATACATCCTATTAATTTAACTTTTTATTATATTTTAATTTTCTTTAATTTTATATTAAAAAATATAATAGTGATGGGTGCCCTGATCTTGGGTCCTGGCTCCGCCACGTTTCCCTAAATTTTTTTCATTTCTTCTATTGTTTTTTCCCATATTTGCTTTGATTCTGTTGCTTTGATGAAATTGTGCCGAGTTTGTTGATGTGTTGAATTTATTTTTCAATTTTTTTTATTCTGCCATTTTTTTGAGCTTTTTTTTTTTTTCATTTTTCTGCCAATATTTTTAATATTTAATTTTCATATAATTTATGTATTTATGATGATAATAATGATAAAATAAAATAAAAACAACTTTGTTGAAAAATTTATTAAACTCTTGGATTTCAAAAGGGAAAATGTCTAATTCTAGTTAGAGTCATGAAATATAAAATGACAGGAAAATGAAACTTATTTATAGGGCTTGAAACTTAGAATGTTTATAATTTGAGAATTAAAACTACATTTAAATTACAAATTAATTATGTTGTCTATTATAAAAAATAAAAAAATAAAAATTATTGAGTGATTATAACTCGTGTTTTGAATATTTTCAATCTTTTTCCCTTAAATAGAGCTTATATCAAAGCCAAAGCAAAGCAGCTTTCTCAACTTCCCTTGCTTATCGTAAAGCAACTCAAATTTGGCCGATCTAATAAAAGAATATTGACAGACGAAGAATGTAAGACAACTCAGACTTATATTCTTTTAAATTACATGGAAATAGCTCAATATGTTGAGTAAGTTATAAGCTCATTATATATAAAATTAAATTATAAGTATATATTTAAATATTTTTTGAATATATATTGATATATCATGAAGCAAATATATTGACAGTAGAAGTAATATACCTCAAATATATTCAAAGAAGATGCGAATGTTAAATTGGAGTTAGAATTTTCAAAATGGTTCAAGTGATTTGTGATCATATTTGATTGTTTATTAAATTTTGACTTATGTATTGTATAAATGAGTTATCTTTTTTATTTATTATATTATAAGCTAGTAACCCTATAAATGATATCACAAATAAATTCATTTTAGACCTGACTAAAGGTCCATTAAGAACAATCATCATGTATCATGTATACTTTGTGAATGGATATAAATTTCACATTGAAATACATAGTTTTCATAGATCAACAATGAATAGCAGAGTTTGTATAAAAGGCTCTAACTACAGTGAAAATACATATGTTGTTATGGTAACCTGATGGAAGTTTTAGAATTGAAATATCCTACACTTCTGATTAAGAAAACTATATTATTCAAGTGTGAGATTCAAAGTCAAACGTAGATATGAAAGTTTATAATAAATATAATCTTACATCTATGAATTTTAAAATGATATTTAATAGATGAACTATTTATTGGTAATGCAAACTTTTCAAGTATATTATGTACAATATCCTAGCATGCAGAAAGATAAATGAGATTGATGAGCAATATGCAAAATCAAAACTAGATTAGTAGTCAAAATTAAAGACAAAAATGTGAGTAATACATCATCTCAAGCATCATTCCAATAAGATGAATTAGATGTATCTCTAATTAAAATTACAGATGACAAACTACTTGGACCTATAAAAATGATCCAAATGGTTTGTTCATTACTATGGAGGAGGAGGATTATGATTCGAAAATGAGATCGAGCTTCTATCAAATACAAGAAGATGAGACATAAGTTATTAATAGCGAATAGTGGATTTTCATATGAATAATAGTAATTTATATTTTATAAATGAAAACAAAATTATTGTTATGACTTTTCTATTACATCTATTATTTGTTTTTTTTAAGTAGTATAATTTTTTCAATTATGGGCATAACTAATTAAAATTATATATGTTTTACAGATGTCTAAACATGATACTAGAGAAGATTCTTCATTGAAGCGAGGTTGTGGTCAAGGTATCTTCTGGTTCCCGCACACGGCATGTCGTGCGTCCTCTTCTGGACACTCCTACACCATCCCACCAAAATTGCCTGCACTGTCTTCATTGTCTCGAGATTCTAATGATTCATCTTCATCTTCTCCATTTCAGTCTATTTTGCCCACAACCTATGCATCACCTACCACCTCTGCCTCAACATATTACCTACACCACCCACGATTATTGTTGTATCCATATCTATTGCACCCTCCTTCGACTTTTGCATTATGACCTTCATCATCTAGAGCTGTGACACCTCTAGCTACACCTCCTATGGATGATATATATATATAGGGTCCTACGACCTAATGAACAATCCTCTATCACTGTTACTGGTGGGAGATATGTTCATATTTCATAATACTATTAGAAATTATTATACAAACTGATAGATTATATGTATTTGATTGTAAAATCATATTTTTGTTTGCAATTTGGATCCATCTGATCAATGATCTTGCATTATATGAAAGATTTTCTGAGAAAAAAATGAGGTAAAGGGTTACTCATAGAAAAAAGTACCTCAATCAACTAAGGACTTCTATTGGACAGAGTTTTAGGTATGCATAATAAAAAAAAAATGTGTTAAGATAATATTGTGAATAAAATTGTTGTCGATATGAATCATATGCTTGAATTTTTATATTTTAAAGTAGGTGAGATGTAATGGAGGCCCAAATGAAATAAAATGGAGCTTTGTATGTGTGAATATTTAATTTAATAATTGCAAGTAAATTAGAAGTATTTTGAAATTGTTGGTTACAAGAGGTTAATAAATTAATTGGGAGATTTTGCTGAAAATTCGGTAAAATAAAAAATTAATAATATAAATTGATTCACTAATTGCATTTAAGTATTTATTCAGTAAATGAAAGTAGTTATTTTGTATTAAATCTAGTTTACCTATTTCAATTTTGTAAAAGTTGACATATTTAGCAAAAAATGTAGCTTTAGAGTTTGAAATTGGTTGTTGATAATTGAGTGTTAGAAATTATTGTTTTTAGCATGTAAATATTCATATTATAGAAGAGATTATGCTAAAATTTCGATATGATTATATAAACTTACTATTAATATTTTTCCCTTTTACTATAATTAGTTTATTAATAATTTTACTTTTTGGTCAATGTGTAAAGAAATAATTATAATGAAATCAGACCCTTAATGCCTTAGTTAATACTATATTATTTAAGAAGACTGCTATGCGACATAAAGATATGCTAAATGAGGTAAAGGGCAAGCAGATGCTCAGATGGATACTAGAGGATCCATAGGATTGATAGTAACGGTATTGAACTTCTTCTGAATTTAAGAAGATTTATAAATAGAGTAACTAGAATCGAATGAATGAGACAGTAGGTCCAAGCGCCAGTCCATCCAGACACATGAGAGGATCAATGTCCCATACATAGTATAGCAAATGATTGGTAATAATTTTTTCTTTAGGTTTTTTTATTTTTTATATCTATTAAATGAAATTTTAACATGTAGATTTTTTCTTTATAGTTTAAGAAATTGTGATGCCTCTTGTTTATTGAGCTTTTCATCCACATACACGTCAAGAAACACGATGGGAAGTCATTTGTAGATATTAGATCTCAGAGGATTGGTGTGAATCCACATACACGTCAAGAAACACGATGGGAAGTCATTTGTAGATATTAGATTTCAGAGGATTTGTGTGAGTGACATTGTTAAATAAATATTTTATTTAAAATTAAGTTTTTGTAATCATTTATTTTGTTAATTTATATTATTGTGACCTAACAACTTATTTTTTTTAAATACAAGAGAGTATAAATAACCTTTGCAAGTAGTTATTGTAACTTGTTTCGAGATCCACATAACCTTTTACAATAAAGGAACGAGATTTATATCTTTGGGTTGTTGGGGGACCCAAAAAGTGAGGATTTATGACATTGATTGTTAAGCCCCTAGTTTTATCTTCTTCGTATGCCTTACCCCTACATCAAAGATTATTCAACAATCAAAGATAAGAAAGTAAATAGCCGAGTATAGGAGGTGGATAGCCTTTTCCTAGAGCATGACAAGATGTGTGACAGACTGGTTACTAAGCGTATACAACAGATAGAATAGTAGATACAAATGGCAGCATCATTCACTGGGATACATGTTCCTTTTTTATCATTTCAACCTCCTTCTACTTTATTTTAGCCTACTTCTAATGATCCCGATTTGATTGCACATCAGCCAATTGATCTCAAGATTGGTGAAGATAGTGTTATTGTTGTTGGTGATAATTTTTTTCTTGATATTGAGGATCATGATGATATAAATGACACTACAAAATTAGTTATATTTATTTTATTTTATAAAATTTTTTCTCATTTTAATCCTACATTTGATATTAAGGTTAAAATATTTTTTGCAAATTATTTGTGAACTCTACAAAACTCATCAAACTTTGATTTCGAGAAAACTAAATTTTCTGTATTTTTTCAAACTATGATATACACAAAAAAAAAAAATTATTAATAGCAAGTCAAAATTCAAACTCAGACCATTTAAAAAAAAAATAATAAAACTCAGACAAACATACAGTTTGAGATCCCCTCCTAATGTGAGGCCCATGTACCTAGAGATTCACAGGCCCAAAACCCAAGTTCAATAGAAGTTAAAAGACCAAAGCGCAAACCACGAGTCCAACTCTCCCGCAATCAAAGGGCGAATTGACTCCATCTCAAATAACCTCTATTATGGTGGCTTCAATTCCAACTTTTGCCCACCCTTTTTTTTTTAAATTTTCTATTGACATTTTTGCTGGCAAAAGCAAAAATGCAAAATGAAATGGAAGAAAACTAGAAAAGAACCAAAAGTCGATACTTTTCAAAATTTTGAATTTATTTGTTGAATTTAAAGTTTTCTTTTTTCTTCTTCAAGTACTGCACGTATCAAAACATTTTAAAAATTATAATGCTTACTAGACTTAATTTGAATTTGAATTTTCTCATGGTTAAAACAAAAAATTTAATATTGATAAAATTATAATCTTAATGTCAAATATCTATTTTTAAAATAATATTAATTTATTATTATAATATTTTTTTTAATTAAATATTAATTATCTTTTACATTTCAATATTAAATGATTATAATAATCTATCAATAAGTTTTAAAGTCGTCTCTATAATTAAGGATATGTTTAACATTATTGTTTCAACAGTTATATATTAAGAAAAATATTAATCATAAATAATTAAAATAAATTTTATATATTTTAATTATAAAAAAAATTAAAATAATTAAATAGTATTTCAAAATTATTTTTCTCAATAATTCTACAATAATATTTTAAAAAAAATAATATATATTAATTATACTAATCTTCTGAAAAAAAATTGGCATACTAATGGTTTTAAATATAAATTTTTAGTTGGTGAAATTTACACCGCAAACAATTGAATTTTAATACTAAAATTAGTTAATCAGTATGAGCTAGCATCCTTATGCGGCCTCAATATACTTCCGGCCCCATTTTTCTTCATTGAAATTGCCGATATTTACTTTCTTTTTTGTTCCTTGATTTTTGTCCTTGTTAATGTTAGCCCATGTGCTTCCCTTACCTCTCCCTCTATTTCACCTGCACCTACTCGTACCCCACAACAAATTAATAGTTGAAATGAAAATATTATTAGCACTGTGCACCCTTTCAATACTGATGATCCAAGAAACTTATTGTTCTTCTCTAAGACAACAGAAGCTAATAGAATTTGAAGCAAGGGTTCAAGCAATGGCACCCAATAAACTACTACTACTCCCATTTTCACCCCCCAAAAAGGTATTTTCTTTTATATATATTTATGTGTGTATGATTTTATTTTTTAGTTGTGTAAATGGTGATGATTTAATTTGGTTAAAAGGAAGGGAGAGTGTTTTACCCAATTGGGTATGGAGCAGATCCAAGTGGAGTAGAAGAAAGTAGTGATGCCATATTGAACGCGTTGAGTGATGCCTTCAATATGCAAAATGTTAGCGAATTGCAGCTGCAGTTGCTGCCTGGTGTCAATGATTTGGGAGGTGTTGTGATTGATTTGCAAGGTGGTAACTATAAAATCAGCAAACCCATCACATTTCCCGCCGGCGGAGGCAATGTTCTGGTTAGTATTCTCTCTCCTGGGAAAAAAATTTATCCTCTCTCATTTACATTGAAATCGGTTTTCTAAAAAGAACTATTCGTTGGATATTAAAAATTTTAATAATATTAAATAAATAAATTTAAAAATAAAATAAATAAATAAATAATAAAAATTTTAATTCATCAATACCGATTATAATGAAATTCTATTAATATCTTTTTATTTTTTCACATCTAATTATTTTTTATATTAATATATAAAAAATATTTATTAAAAAAATCGTATTAGATATATATGTCTTACATAGACATAATTTATTTTTAAATTGAATTTAAATTTATAAAATTATAATTTTAAAAGTATTTTTAATATTATTAAATTAATATTCATTAATTATATATATTAAATTAATGGTGTCAATATCCTTCCACATAGCAAATATTTGGCGATTAGTGATATTGGAGTTTTGTGGGGGTTTTCCGGCAGCTTTCCACGCGTGTGAATATGACTTAACGGTTTGACCCATCACTATAAAAAAGTTAAAAAATTAATGAGCTGGCAATTTTTTTCTCTATACTAGCTGTCATCTAAACAGACTTGAAACAAATAATTCCTTAAAATAAGTGGTCTTGATAATGTTGTTCATGGGCGGAAATAGAATCTTGAGAATTAAAAAGCAAAAAATTAATCATGAACAAAAATATATTCATATTTTTTAAATTAATATAAAATATTTTAAAATTTTTAATATTATTATTACATTATAAAATATTTATTTATATATAAATAATAATATATTAATATAAATAAAACTTTAAAATTTATGACAATTTATATATATATATTAAGAAAAAATTATGAATATATAATAAAATTTAAAAAATTTGAAAGAGTTAAATGAATATATTTTAAAAATATATATAATTTAAAATGAAAATTATAAAAATTTGAGGGGTTAAAATGATATATTTTTAAAATTTATTAAAAATATATAGATATAAAAATTAATTTTAGAAACTTTGAGAAATCAATATGATAATTTAAAATTTTGAAGGGGAGAGTATATTATATTTTAAAAATTATATATATATATATATATATATATATATATATATATATATATATATATAAATTAATTTTTGAAAGCTTTGGAGCCTTGCACCCCAAGCTCCCCTAATCATAATGAAGGAGTTTTGCCTAGAATTGTGTTCCATTTAATTTAATTTTTCGCAACATTAACTGTGATAGTTGGTTGGTAGTTAATAATTAATTATTATAAGTATTTAGTGATATTATTATTAGTTATTAATTATTAATATATTTAATAATTATTAAAAATAAATATTTTTATTTTTATTTTTATTTAAATAAATAAAAAATTTTCAAAAAATTTTAAATTAGAGATTTTATTAACAGTAGTTTGATGACCTACAACCTAATAATAATAATAATAAAAAAAAAAAATCAAACAGATTTAATAGCAGAATATAAAATAATAATAACTGTATTAAAAAATTTGGTCAAAACACTTGAACTTGATGTTTGATTAGAATTTAATATTGAATTTGAGGTTGGACAAAAACTAAAAGCTGTAGCTTATAAAGCACTTATCTCTTTATGTATCAGATTTAAATTTGAAAAATTATAAAGCAAAATTTATCTAACTCATATTTGTTTAAAAAAAAAATTGAAGTCTGAAATTTTTATTTTTTATAAATTGAGATATGTGATTCTAATAGATACAAGATGAAAATGCAATGATACTTTAATTCTTATAGATAAATAATAATATATTTTAAGTATTATTTTCTTAAAATCCAAATTTAAAGCATGAAATGGGCTTTGTCTAAAAAGATATTAAAATTAGACCAAATATGACATAGGACTAGCCCAAGTAAAGATGCAAATAAGATCAAGTATTTTTAGATCACAAAATATACTACTTGCCTATGTCAAGCTCAAACTTAAATTATAAATCTTATCAAATTTAAGCATTAAAATACTTCACTCTAGTGGCTCATTAATCTAATTAAGTATTTAAGTTTTTATATGATTTAAATATATCTTGTAATGAAAATTTAAATCTAAATTCAAATTTAAAATCACTCTGAGTTATTTTACACTTTAATTTAAATATATTTATTTAAATTTTTAATATTTTTAAAAGTAACATTTAGGCCTAATTTGGCATAACTTATGAAAATAACTTTTCATATGGAAAAAAGTTATTTTCAAAGTGATATTTCTAAAAATAATTAACTATATGTTTGTGCTTGGTAAAATACAATCTAAAAACTGTTTATAAATTCATAAGGATATTTTTGTCTATTAATTTTTTAAAATTAACTATGCGTTTAATCTAAAATTCAACTATTTTGAAAAACTTCAATTTCTAACTTATCCAAATAGTTGAATTTTAGCTATCCAGATAATTGCTTTTATTAATTTTAATATTTAACAAATATTATAAATTGAGCCAAAATCAACTTCTCACAAAAAAAAAACTATTTTTTTCTTTCTATAAACTGTGCCAAACAGACACTTAATTGAGTTTAAATATTGTAATTGTTCTTTGAATGAGGCTTAAACTAGAAAATATTAAAACTAAATTGAGTTAGATTTGAATTTTAAGTATAATTTTGTAAATCCCTGAAAGAGTAGTCATTTGGAGCCTTACTTGATTAGTCATATAACATTGGCAGTGATGGGATCAAACTTTTAGAAAATTTGAAATTTTTCACATATAATCACATATTAGTCCAACATTTATTTAATTATAAGTTTGGGATTTATTTCTCAACACAGCCCTAAAATGCCAAACTGACTCCACATGCATGGATTTTAGGATATAATATTATAATATATGGGTTGGTCTACATACGAGTTTATAAATAGATAATTATTAAAATTTATTTAAATATATAAAATTAATTAATTTATATTAAATCAAACACGTAATTAATTATTAATTTTTAGTTATTTTTTATTTATTTAATGTGAAATTTATTTTCCAACAAAACACTCTTGGATGTTTAAGACATAATGTTATTGTTAATTGGTTATATGATTAGGTAAAAGAAGGAACTCTAAGAGCGTCAAATACATTTCCTGGTGATAGGCATCTTATTGAACTATGGTCACCAAATTCTCAGCCATATAAAGAAACAGACACCAACAATCCTCATGATCTCATCGACATTAAACAACAAAACAATGTTGGCATCTGCTATGAAGCCATCACTTTCCAGGACATCTTCTTCGACTCGAGTTTGCGAGGGGGAGGCATCCTAATTATAGATTCTGCCCGAATCCGAATACACGACTGTTTCTTTCTCCACTTCACAACACAAGGAATTCTAGTCCGAAGAGGCCATGAGACATTCATAACAAGCTGCTTCCTAGGGCAACATTCCACAGTCGGTGGAGATAAAGGCGAAAAAGATTACTCAGGTATTGCCATTGATATTGATGGTAATGATAATGAAATCACTAGTTCAGTAATTTTCTCAGCAGCAATTGGAGTTGTATTGAAGGGTCAGGCTAATTTGGTCACAGGGGTACATTGTTATAATAAAGCCACAACTTTTGGCGGTATAGGAATTTTAGTGAAAGTGGGTGCTTCATTAAATAGGTTAGATAACTGTTACTTGGATTTCACTTCTATAGTGATAGAAGATCCATTGCAAGTTCATGTTACTAATGGATTATTCTTTGGAGGTGCTAGTTTAGTGTTAAAATCGATCAAGGGTCAAATTTCGGGGATGAATATTGTGGATAATATGTTTATTGGCGACCCTAAATATATGAGTCCAATAGTGAAATTAGATGGGGATTTTACTAGCATTGATCAAGTAGTGATCGACCAGAACAATGTTAATGGTATGAAATTGAAATCGACGGTCGGGAAGTTAACGGTGACCGGAAATGGAACAAAATGGGTGGCTGATTTTTCATCAGTGTTGGTATTTCCTAACCGGATTAGTCATTTTCAGTACTCATTTTATGTATTAGATACGGCTGCTGCTGGATTTGCGATGCATTATGTGACCAATGTATCAAATAATGTAGTAGTTGTGGAAAGCAATAAAGTTGTTAATGGGGTTGTATCTGTAGTTGCTGATCAGTATAATATGATTGGAGAGAGTAATTTTCTTGTGTGAAATCTAATTAATAATTACTTGTTATGAATCTAATGATTACTGATTTCATTTAGTGAGCAAGGCCTACTCACACGGTTTCATGATGGAATTCGTTGAACTTCTCTCACATTAACTCTTACTTTATAGATCTTTTTTCTGCCAAATCAATTTTTTTTCTTCTTAGAAAAAAGAGAGAATATATTGACAAAAAAAAAAAAATTAAAATTTATATTTGTTTAGATAGCCTAGCTACTTGTTAAATCGAGAAGGGTGATTTGTATTTTGACTTAATACTGCAAGAAATACAATGATTGACAATAATTATTTTTACTGCTAGAAGTATAGAAATTATTCTCATAATTTATAATAATAAAAGTAAGTTGTTATACCATGTTATTAAAAAGTTGGAAGTCCTAAATTTTTTACAGCAAAAATACTATTTGTAGCCAAATATTTTTTCAACATTTATATAATTTATAATTATCAAACATAGAAAATATATAAACCACTTTAATTTTTCTTTTACTTTCAATCTGGGACAAGCCTATGCTAGGCTGTGTGTGACGTTTTCGCTGCTAGTTGACTTATATTTATAATTTAATTTTAATATGACATTGATATCATTTATAATTATCGGAACTGAAACTGAACTCAATTAACTTATTATTTTATAATTTATTCTCGATCTAAAATAATTAATTTAAATTATTTAAATAATGACTAACTAATTTATATAAATTACTATAATTTTTAATTTTCTTTCAATGTGGGACAAGTCAATATGAGCTGTTACATATATATATATATATATATTTCAAATATCACTAGTATGTAATTTATCTCTTTCAATATTCAAATAAAAAAAAATTTAAAAACATTTATTTATATATTAGTATTTGGAGGCAACTTTTATTTAAATTCAAGATTGCTCAAGATGCAAAAATGAAAAATTTATAAATCTAGTTCTTTATTTTTGGTAAATTCAACTCAAATTTAAGACTTCAACACCATAAAACTAAAATACTAATTATAATATATATTTAGTTTAAAAACTTTCATGGGACACTTAATTGCTGGAAACTAATTATGTCCCTAATTTATAACTTTCCAGGTTCACAAATAGTAAAACTCTTAAATCACAATTTTTTATTTAAAAAATAGATCCATCAAAATGGCACACCTCTTTGTTTTAGGAAGAGATATACATACTATTTCACACTTGTTATAAGTAATGTTGTATCCATACATATTTGAAGGAATCTTTATATAAAACTAAAATTTAGTGCATTTTAAAGAATAAGAACATCAAATTTTATATATATATATATATAATTTGAACTCTCAACAACTATAAGAACTCCTCAAAACGGATAATTAAATATGTTGTCGGCATAAAAAAAGTATAAGTATTAATTAATTTCTCATATTATTATTGTGTAAAGGAAAAGATCAAATGGAAAGTGAAAATCGGGTATCAATAATAGCACAAAGTTAGCAATAGTCACAACCAATAACTTATTGAAGATGCAACTTTTTCAAGGATCATTCATTTTCACTGGTTTGATTTTTATCATATTATGGGAGTTGGGTTTCATCTTTATATTTATGGGTTTCATCTTCATTAAAATGATCTTAACCATTTTAGTTAATTTATCCCCAAACTTATATATTGCTTTTATCTTTCATACTCGACCAATATGAGATTTACTTCCCATTTTTCATTCTCCAACATAAACTACACAATAATATTCCTCACTATAAATTGTTAATACAAAGAGAGTTTTCTAACCCCTTTGTCTGATCATTTTGTTTCTCTTAGTAGCGTCTATACATAGTTAACTCTTGACGGAAAAAAAATGTTTACAAAAAAAAAAAAAAGCAAGAGAAAAGAGAAAACAAGAGGGGACACAAATTTCAGTGGCTTGTGCTTGTTTTCGTGAAAATCTTCAATAGAATTGGTTTAGCCAAAGTCTACTTTTTCTTCCAAAATGTTGTTATTGCCCTTGCAACTTGTGAAAATTGCATAACCAATAGAAAATGGAAAAAAAAAAATCTTTTTTTTTTTTTGTCATTTTCTTTGAAGCGCATAAACAAAAGGGATCAAAAAAGAAAGTGGATTATCAAGTAAGCATATCCTTATGCCGCCATTTCTCCTATCATATTAACACCACCACTGCCATTGAGCCTCAGTATTGCTATGTTTCTTTATTGTGTACTATTATCTTTGTGCCTCTCTCTCTCTTTTCTTTTCTTTTCTTTTCTTTTTTTTTTTTTTTATTTTCTAATTTGATTTTAATTAGAGTTCGAAGTTATAATTTCACAGTTTCAAAAATAACTATAGCATTATTAAAATGTGTGCCTTTCTCTTCTTATTATTCATTTATTCACACTCATACTTCCCATTTCAACTACAAATCCCCACCACCATCAACTCTCCATGGCTCAAATTTCCCCAACACCAACACTTAGTCCTACCGCCATAATAACGACCCAAGAATCGTCATCTCCACCACCACCACCATCGCCACCTCCCATAGATTTCAATGTCATGGTCATAGTTGTTGCCATGTTATGTGCTTTAGTTTGTGCTCTTGGCCTCAACTCAATGTTACAATGTGTAATTCAATGCACACTTCGTGCAATAACTTCGCCTATTGAATGGGTGGCCTCTCGTAGACAAAACTCAGGCTTGAAAAAGAAAGAAATGGTAGCTTTACCAACTTCTACTTATGCTCATCCTTCTTCTCCTTCTTCATCACCATCGCCTTCAAGTTCCGGCTGTGCTATTTGCTTACTAGATTTCTCCGACGGTGACAAAATCAGGATTTTGCCTAAATGTAACCATAGGTTTCATGTTGTTTGCATTGATAAGTGGTTGTTTTCTCATTCTTCATGCCCTACTTGTCGCCAAAGACTCAAGTCTAATGACTTTTCTATGCCTAATTCTCTTGATCAAATAGTCACTGTTAATTAGGAAATTTATATGTACTTTCATTATTATTTTTTGCCTTTTTTTTTAAAATAATATTAGTATTTTGTATCAACATAGTGAAATTCAGTTTCTATAGTTATATTTGTATCATCTTTTTTATCTGAAAATCTTCCAAGTCTATAGAGTGTTAATTAATAATTTGACAAGTCATTTTTTTTTTTTTTTTTTGAGGAAATTTGAAAAGTCCTTAATTAGCATGATTATGGCCATTTTGATAAAACATAGCAAAATTGTTTATTTTTAATAAAGAATAAAAATAATTCTCATTAACCAAAGGATAATAATTAATTATCTTCCCTAAAAAAAATAATAATTAACATTTGATTTTTATAGCCTAAAAATATGCCAAACTAGCCCTTAATCTCTTCACTTTTAATATATTAATATGATAAAAATGAATATATTAGGAAAAGAGATATTATTGTTATATAGCTCATATGCTATTGAGTAATTTAGCCAGCTTAAAGAAAAAATAATAATTATATATGATGATGAAAATTGAATGTGCATATGATGAAATCTTCAAATTAAAATTGATTTAGCAATAATTTTTAAATATAAATTATGATGCAATGTACGTGAGTTATGAATCCCGACGAGCTCTAGCAAGTGGCTATTATTATTATATATCTTTCTGGACACTAGCAAAGGAAATATTGATCCTTATAGAATCCTCACAATATTTACTTTTCCAAGTTGAAAATGAGTAGAACTAAAAGGCATGATAAGTTAGTTTGATATGTACTACAGCAACATATATTCTCCTTTCCAATGTCAATTTGGTATATTGAAACTTATATCAAAGCTATATAACAATAATATTCATCTCGCAATGTAAAATTTTCGAAGTCTTTCTGTTTCTTTATTTGAAGTTTTTGGTGTTCACTGGCGGGATGGTGTTTTCTCTATAATATGCATCAGAATTAGGCAGCTTGCCCTTAGGGGGGCGAAACAAAAAAGTCTTCAAAAGAGGCGTTATAGGCCTCAAACTCATCCGAGTTGAAGAAAAAAAATACAAATGAATATATAATAAGGCCGATATCGGCCACAATTTTAATTAAAGTTCTTAATTGAAGTATCAAATTAATATCATATAAAATCTACACACTAATTTTTACTTGTTTAAACTTTAGTGCTAATTTAATCCAGTTTCTAAACCTCGTGAATTCCACCCTTTGGACTAGTGGGACCCTTGAGACTTATTCTCCACTATTAATCTACTGCTCAAGATTTTTTTAAAAAAAATTTAATTTGATATTATTATATGATCATAAATTTTGATATGAGCAAATTACTATTTGATTTTTAAAATTTAATTTAATTAATTGTTCTCTTTTTTTAAATGAAATGTTTCATAATTTTTATACAGTATATAAATTTTTTATTTATTATAAAAATATACTTTTATTATTTAAAATATATATTATAATTTTTTTTATTTATTTTAGAAAAATCAGGTGAAAAATTCTAAAGAAATTTTATTCAATTTGTATTTTTATGTAAAAAATAAAAAACATATTATATTATTTTAAAATTTTAAATTTTATCATATTATAGTAAATTTTATAAAATTTTAAAATAATAAAACTATATTTTTATAATAAATCTCATGAGTCTCACTAATTCATTTTACATGAATTGTATTTTTTCTTATATGAGTATCAATAGCAAAAAATTATATCGATATGATATTTATTTATCATTTTAACTTAAATTTTTAGTTGGAATCATAATTATATTATATAATTTTTTTTTAAATATATCGAATAATTAAATAGATGTTTTGTATAGCCATTTTTATGGAGGAAAATAGAGATGAAAATAAAATCTTAATATTAATTGGATGTGTTAAATAACAAATTTTATAGACTAAATAATAATTTATCAAAAATTTGAAAAAAAAATTAAATTTTCAAAATTTATGGGGGTGCAAACGTGGCTTCACCACTAGGCACCAATTTGAGTTTGAAAGGGCCAAACCAGAGAGGGAGACCAAGGATTTGAGCTTTTAAGGACTAAGAATCAATGTTTTTAAAATCGAATCGATTAAAAAATCGATAAAGATAGAGGATCAGAATCAGATATTTGATCGGAATCGAATCGGTTAAACCAGAAAAAAATCGGTATACATATATATGTATATATAATTTGATATTTATTATATATATGATGAAAATAAATATAATTTGACTTTGATTAAAATTAAAAAAAGTAAAAAAAATAAAAAAATCTGATCCGCTCGAACCAGAAAAACCATTCCAGTTCGACCAATTCACTGGTTAACCGACCAGTTCACCGGTTTTTTAATTGATTTTTGGGAAACTTTTTTGGAGACTGACCGGATTAATTCTTGATTTAGTTCCTGTTTTTTAGTTCAACTAACAGATTCGATCCGATTTTAACAGCAATGCTAAGAATGGTTGAAGAAGACAAATATGAGCTTGATGGCGGTTCGAACTCACTTGGTGACCAAGGATGCATAGTGAGCGTGGGAAGATGATGTGAAGAAGAAAGGGAAGGAGAGTGTAGAGGTGAAAGAAAACCGAAACAACGAATTAATTCGTTGTATTCAGTTAATTTCAAAATTTAATTTAGTTGATTCATAATTTTTGTAAATTTTAGTTTATTTAATTTAATTTGATTTATATTTAAATAAATTAAAATAATCGAATCGACCAAATTATATATATAAATATATTATTAAAAAACTAATTAATAAAATTATCGAAATAAAATATGTCTGTTTGATTGTATTGGTTTTGTAAAAAATCAGTTGATTTGGTTCAATTAGATTTAAAAATAGTTTATTTGATTTAAAAATTTTAAGCTCAATTAATTCGACTCTTCTACTTTGGTTTAATTTGAATCGAACCAATCAAATGAGAGTATAAAAAATGGATAGAGAGAGGATATTTCAGGTATTAAATAATTATTTTATTTAAATTTTTTAATAGAAAATGATAAAAAATGAATGGAATATATAAAAAAGCAAAAAAGCAAAAAAAAAAAAAAAGGGACATTTTTTGGAATTTATTTTATTTTCTTTTTATTTTTTATTTTTCTATGAATATTTAATTGAAAATATTTTTCAATTAAATATTTTAAATATTCATTAATTAATTAAATAAAAAAGCAAAAAAATAAAGAAAATGTACTTTAATTAAAAAATTAATATTTTAAAATTTCGACAAAAATTAAAGAAAATAAATGAAAGGACCAACTTAATTAAAAAAAAATTAAAATATAAAAATTAATTAATTAATTTTTCAAAAAATAAAGATATAAGTATTAATTAGATCAAATTTTAAAAATTAAAAATAATTTACCCTTGATTATACTGTCACTTCACACTAAATTACCAACATTTAATTTTAGACTCTATAGCATTTACTAGGATTGAAGAAGAAATTTGTAGAAATAACAA
Source organism: Aleurites moluccanus (assembly GCA_948193065.1). Taxonomy (NCBI): domain Eukaryota; kingdom Viridiplantae; phylum Streptophyta; class Magnoliopsida; order Malpighiales; family Euphorbiaceae; genus Aleurites; species Aleurites moluccanus. Next base: position 27,311 of record CANXYC011586489.1, read on the forward strand.
GTTGAAAGCATCAAAATTATCAATAAATCTAAGGATCCATTTTCACACCCTCAAGCAAATAATAAAATGCATACTGAAAGAGTTTGAAAAAGTAATACTTGTTGGATTTCCTTCATCAGAAATTACACAATAGAAAAAACAATATTATATTATATTTCATAGTTATTGCAAGTAAACTTTCAGGATTTCCCTCAAAAATAAAATAAAAGAAAAAACAAAAAACTCAGGCTGAATTCACATAAATATGTTCTATTCCTATCCTTACCACAAGCTCCAATCTGATTTTTACATGCCTACTATTACATGAACACCACGAGCAAAATGTAGCACTCAAATAAATACTCAGCTAAAAAACAAGTCTAATCATTTGTATTCTTCACCATATTTTTCTTCTTCTTCTCCTTCTTCTTCTTCTTCAGTTTCATCATCATAGTAGTAGTATTCATCGTCGTCGTCATCATCATCTTTGTCATAACCTATCAATTGCTGTTTCCTTAGCTGCTCCTGAATTCGATCTCTGATGGCTGTTCCCTGATAGAAACCCCAACCGTATGTCCTTTCAGCATACAGATAATGAAAATAACCTTTTGTGCATCAGCCTGTAAACCTAACATGTTTGGTATCATTTCTATTTTTGGCTTTTGTTTTCCAATGCTAAAAATATCTTGAAATATAGGTTGATGAAACAAAAACCACTACTTGAAAAACCACCAAAAAAAAAAACTCTTTTCGTGGTACCTATTTTCTCTTTTAGAACACCAAATACAAATCAAATATTTTTAACTACAGAATTTTCTTGCACGATTGTGAACAAAAGCCAACAACCACCACCATATTAAATGGCCCCTAAACAAATAGTTTCTTTGATGAAGTATGTGTGCGCAGAGAGAGAGAGAGAGAGAGAGAGAGAGATCTAACCATTTTATGGCAACGTTCTTCAAACATCTCAAGGAATCCAGCAACCAAACGATCAGCATTTTCCACCCATTCATTTCGATGCACAGTAGCAGTTTTAGCCACTATTTGTATCTGTAGTGTCAAAGCAGCACATATTTTGATGAAAAACTAAAATGGAACACCACCCGCCACAAACCCCCAAAGATAGCAGCAACTTATATGGATTTTATTTTGCCAACAAACAAGTGTAATCGTAAAAATACTAGTCTTTAAGTTAGCACAAAGCATTCCCAATTGGCACACCTGTACGACAATCAAATCACCATTTAAAAAGTAACTAGACTAGCAATTATATACATTTGGGATACTTTTTTTGGTGCATAAAAAATTTCTCATATGAAAATAAGGAAGCAAGGTTTTAATTGAACGCCCAACTTCCTATACTGCAGGGCAAGCCCTCTACCACGGAACTAAAACCATTAATGCTCATCCTACCAAACCTATGGTACCCAAGATCACCCAAAAAACACAAAGATTTGAGAAAACAATCCTAGAAATGTGCAAGGACGGTTATTCAACACTTGGTGATGCGTTGAGCATTAAAGAAACATCATGTTCAAAAGACTAGAATGGAACCAATGAGGATGTTAAGATGGATGTGCAGATATAGAAGGTTTGACATGATCAAGAAAAAATGCATTTGTAGGTAGAAATGCAACATACCGAGGAAAAGTTGAGACTTGAGAGACAGTAAATTGGATTATCTAAATATGTGCATCACATACGGTAAAAGCATCAAAATATGGAAGTGTTGAGCATAATGAAATTATAAGAGATAAGAAAGTGAGGGCAAAACCAGGATGATGTGGGTGGTTAAAAAAGATTTAGTGGCTCTAGATCTTTCTACATGCATAGCCTAAACTGAATAAAATGGAATAAAAAAAATTCATAAGTTGACCCAATTAATTTGGAACTCGAGCTTAGTTGAGTTATGTATCCGGGAGATGTGAAAATCCACGACAAATACTGTCACATAATTTCACATCATATATCATATAAGGAACTGTCTGAACAATGGTAAGGCTCTAAAGAAACAAAGATTCCATAGCAAAGTGCTCCATGCACAACAGGCACAATTGCCACATCAATAACAGAGATCAACCAAACTCAAAAATTAAAAGAACCTCCCCAAACTGTCCCAAGTGCAACAGTGAATTAATTAGTGGTCAAAATAACCATCTGACTTCAATACTGTCGGTGCAAGATAATTATCATTTGTATAATTATCTCATATAGGGCTTCTGCTTTCCACTGACTTCAACAACCTGGAAACAACACACCTCAATAGTAGTAGTGGTCGCAAGCTACATCATGACTATAAATATTAGAGAGACCACACGCAGTCATGGATCCAAGTAAATGAGATTTATTTAGGGATTTCCCTCCCTCATTTTCCTGTTTCCCCTTCTCTTCTATTCCTTTCTTTCCTCTCTCTTTTTCCCTCTTCAGGCCCCCCAAAAGAGGGCATTGTTTCAATGCATCTTCCTTCCAAACATTCTTCAGCATTCTATCAACAAGTTACTATTTACAGATACTATTTATTGGTTTTGTTCAGAGGACTACCCAAATTTTAGTACCTCCTTGTAATTGTCTCAAAACAAATCACTATTTATGTATACTATCAAGTGCACTTTTCATGGGGCCGTGCAAACTTTTGTCCTGTTTTTAACTCACTGTCCTAAATGTAAACTACAAATTATTGTCTCCACATAAACACAAGCACTAACAAAACCGAAATTGTCACTTGTTCTTCATACACCACAAACTTGACTTTCACATTATGCATTTACAATTATCTAAAGATGATAATATACATACCTTTTCCCCCACTTTCTCCTGCTGTTTCTTCACTTTTTCATGTAACTTTTTAAGTCCCATGTGTGCTCTCAGCCGCTTTTCCTAGTAGAAATAGAGAACAGTTGAAGATCAGTTCTCTTGTAGGAACACAATGATTTGAATATGATAAGTGAAATATAGATAGGAGCATGCCTTCACATAGCTAACACCAAGTTCCTTTCTTGTATATCCACGTGCCAAATTACGCATTACATATTCATTGTAATCTTTGACAATCCTCATTATAATATCTGAAGTTGAGATCCCTTCAGTTCGTTTTGTTTCCTTAAATTTTCCAATAGACTTCACCTGTAAAGAGATTTTGTGTAAAAATATTGTAATCTAACCAGTTATGCTGTCTAATGAAGATAATGGGGCTACTTATAAATCAGTCCACTGCATTGAGAAGTCATTACAGTTGAGCAAAATCGATGGGAGCACCGAAAATAAGAAAACTGGCAAAATTGGTATGTGATCAACATTGTATAAAAAAAAACACATAAAGGTGAGGATGGAAATTCAAAAGCATGATAAGAGTCACAAAACAATGGATTGGAACTAGCAACTGATTGACAGGAAGGATAGCCCAAGAGGGATATAATGGAAAAGCCTCATTCACACGGACAATTACACAGTTATATAAAAATAAATTGCAAAATAAGTGAAGGCTTGATCATGTTAAAGCTTGCCACATTATTGGCACTACCTTATATGTTTTCCTACAGATACGCTACTGCAATATTCATGGAGATTACTACAGCCCCATTTGCATCAGCAAAATTAAAATAAATCATATACCCACAAAGCATGAGAAGTTGCCACATCCCTGAGAAGCTGCATTGCAGCAACAACTCGATAGGACCAAAATACCAAAAGCATTTGGCCATTCACAACATAGATAAACAACTACACAGGATGAAAAGATAGAGGCCACAAAGTAACAATTAATGGGTTGAGAAAAATCTAGAAATGGTAAACCTTATTCCTATCACCACTTATGAAAATAATTTATCAAGCCAATATGGTTTATACCAAAAAACAAATTAAACAAGAATTCAGCAAAGGCTCTATCAAACCAAGGAGCGTTGATGTTTGAGAAATCCAAAACTGTGCCATCACTGAACTTACAAATTCATAGACATCGTTTCCAGCTCCACTTGCATCAGCATAACTACAATTACAGGCCAAATAGAAACCAATTAACATATTAAAGAACATATGGAAAATTAAATAAAAAAAAAAGGAAAAAAAAAAGGAAAAAATTTCTGGAGTGAAATCTATAATTTCAGACAAATTTAGATTACATTACATAGAGAAAAGTTTAGGAAAAAAAAATAATTCCTTTGGAACATTCAAGAGCCAAAAACAACATGGGTGGCAGGATTTTGTATGCAAAATGGACATAAAAATTACGTTAGGTTCCACATGAAAGAATTGTCTAAACAACAAGTAGTAACAAAATGCAAATAAGGGTAAATATAAAGCAATTATAATACCAAAGAACATGTGATCTTAAAAATATTAAAAACTTTTGTGCGTAAGCTATTCAAAAAATAATACGAATAATTTCAATTTGCATGAAGTTCCCAGAAATGAACTCAAAGTCAATGATTCCATCTATCACCAATTATTTCTTTGCTATATAATGATACACTGAGCAGGAGAAAAAGCAAGTATGTGGAAACAAATGTTGGGATGACAACAGAAAAATAGATTTGAAATGGTTAACCATACGGAAGAGAGTCGTGGGCCACAAAGTCTATCTGATGTTTGTCAAGGAACTCTATTGTAAGCACCCATGGAGCATCAGGGATCACTTCGTCAACCCACCTGCAAGAGTCACACTATCAACCATTTCCTCATGCACTACAGTAAAAAAGATATGGCTACATTTATTGAATATGTTGGTCCTAGAGTAAAGACAATAAAAGATAAAAATCAACCAATAACCAAGATATGCCTGGAGAAAAGATACTTGTATGAGGCAAGTTCAATGAATTAAAACCTTAAAAATAAAACATCGAAATAGATAATCTGACGTAGTAGTTTTGTTTTTTCTTCATAGTGAATAAAAGCCCTTCCCATGCAAGTATTCAAATGGAAATAGCAAATGTAAAACAATTATTTTCAGATATGCCTTTTCATACCAGCAAGTTACCATGGGGCATTCTATACAAATCATTTTGTAGAAACACAATTGATGCTAGCCATAATATGCTAAAGAAAGAGTAAGTTTGAAGTTCAAGATAAGTAAAGTTCATGGTCCAAATTACAGAAAAGACAATCTGAGTATTCGATAACATTTTGTTACAGAAATTACAAGATGAAGCTATTTATGGACAATTCATTTTACCAAAGCTTCTTTTAGTTTTAAGAAACAAGGAAACTTAAATTAATTCCAAATTTTCTAGAAATAGGCTGTTTCAGTGTCTTGTAGATTTTGATTCGAGTCTAAAGTCTAAACATGTAGCATGGATTTCACATGAGGTCCAAATTACTCTTAAAATTAGAATTTTCAAACTAAAGTATAAAAAGTATACATCCTTGCAATATCTTGCAACAACAATAATAAATGATGAGCAATTTAGAAAAAAAAAAAAAAATTATAAGTCTCTTAAAGAATTGAGATAGCATGATGCTACCATGATCGTACTTACAGGCAATCCATATAGCATCTTAGACATGATGGTTAAGGAATTCTAGTTGTAACTACAATTACTATTTTACACAGAACTTAGAAAATTCATAGTTTCCAAAATTGCAAAATCTAAACATCAGAGATCCAAATCAAAAAAATTTAAAAAAAAAGTGTTCTTCAAATATCCTGTCTTAAACAAACCAAAACCTGGCTTATTTATGCTTATTATAGAATTATTAAGCACATACCTTTTGTCATGATGTTACAAACCTAACAAAGAATGATCTTCCTATACTTGAACCAACATAACACATCATGATCTTCCTATCTTTAAACCATCTTGATAACAGAGAAAAGAAACATTTGAAGTTAGGACACATAGAAAGAGCACCGCAATTTGCATGTAACATATTCATACTAGTTTATTCAAATCCAGAAAATGTTGACATTAGCAACTTCAATTCAAATTTTCAGATGAGTTAATCCTCCATTATTAAATTGCACACAACAAGGAAATGTTGTATAATTGTTCATCAAAGAATATGAAACACAAACATAAGAACCTACCTGCAATGGCGAAGAGACTCATAACGCTCCTTATCTGTCATGACAGTTTTTCCCTTGTACTTGCGGGTAATTTCATCATTGCAGCATCCAACCAAAAGGTAAGTATTTGGAAATCTATAATAACCCAATAAAAAAAAATTAAATTTGAAACAATTGATACTACTTGACTCATATTATCTTATCAATAAGCCCAAAAGCATCAAATGCTGATTAACTCAAGCTAAAGTTAAATTGTTTATTTAAGCCAAAATAATGAAAAATTCACATAAATGGATCTTAAAAAAAATAAAAGATTGCAATAAACAAGAAGATCCACAATGATTCGTTCATGAAAACTATAAGAAAGCTTAATTGAGAGAGAAAGATAATACAGCTTCTTGGCTTGCTCGAGAGAACGGGCGTGACCAAAGTGGAAGAGATCATAGATTCCATCAGCATAAACCCGAACAGGTGGATCTGTGCTCTTTACGTTATTTTCCTCCATTATTTAACTCCGCTCTCTCTCTCTCTCTCTCTCTCGCGAATGGAACCAGAGAATCGCGTTGCTTTGAAGAAGAAGAAGACAAACAAATACCCGCTTTCGATTCGGTCGATTCACAGTATAGAATTATACACTTATATATATAAATAAATAAGTAACTTAATTAATATTTGGATATATAATTGATTATTTTTAGTGTTATAATATATAATATTTAACAAAAAAATAATTCAGTAAAAATTAAGTTTCCCTCAAAAAAAAATCCAGTGCATTTTCAAGATTAATACCTTTTTTTTCTTAAAAAAAAATTAATAATTTATTTAAAATATAATTATTAATTAAAAATTATTTGCCGAGTTTCGTTATATTTAAGAATTATCTTTTGATACCTTTTAATAGTAATATAAGAAATATGTGCATCAAATTTATTATATATGAATTAATTGAAAAAATAATGAAAATATATTATATATATTTCTTCTAATTGAAAGTTATAAAAATATAATGATACGAAAAAGAAATAATAAGATTATTTTATATAAAATTAATTTTTAAAATTATTATTTGACATACAATTTTTTATTTTATTTTTTATTATATATATATATATATATATATATATATATATATAGTGATATATAAATGTATTATGAAAATTAGGTTCAATAAATTATTAATACCATTTTTTAAATTAAATATTTATATTAATAAATTAATGTGCTAAATGTAATTTTATAATATTAAATTATTACTATACTATAATTAGAGTTGTGTACGATTCAAGTAAAGCCGATGATCATAATATCTCTAGGATTTTATTTTGAATCTTCAATCTCGAATCGAATAGGGAAAATATATGTAACGGATTGTCTTAAAAAATTTGGTATTGTACGATTTGAAAATTCGAATATATTTCAATTCGGTTTGGATATTCAGATATTTCAATTCAATTCAATTCGAATATTTAGAGATTTGAATATGATTTTTATAATATATATAAAAAAATATTATAAATTTATAATTATATAAATATAAAAATATGTATATATTATAAATTTATAATTATATAAATATAAAAATATGTATATATTATAAATTTATAATTATATAAATATATATAAATTATTTAATCAATTCGAAATAATTTGAGACAATTCGGATATACTTCAGTTCGATTCAATTTAATTCTCGATACGAAAATTAAAACATCTTCGGTCTCATCCCATTATATTAATTCGATTTCAATTCAATTCAATTATTTTTTTAAGTCTCGAATATTTTTTTTCTCCGTTCTTTTTTTTAAAAAAATTCGAATCGATTCAAAATCAATGCGTCCCATACTCAACCCTAACTGTAATATTCACATGTTTAATTATATGAGTACGAAATGTGGGAATTTCAAAAAAAAAATTAAATCCTCAAAAAAAAAGGGAAAAAAATTTTCTAAACCCAAAAAAAATCTCGAATTAAATTATATTATTATACATGTATTAAGATGATATCCAAAATACATTAATGTTCATATTAAGAATCAAATTAAACTAAATTAAACTTAAATTGAAATTAAATCTCAAGTATTAATTAATTAATTTATATATAATTATAAATTTATAATATTTAATACTTATATATGTATTTATATTTATATAATTATAAATTTATATCTGAATTTTTTAACTAAATCGAACCAGACTCACATTAAATTTGAATACCTAAATTTTCAAACCATTCCATAAAAAAAAAAAAATTGATATAAATATTTTTGTTCTAAATAAACCGGGATTAATAATTTGATAATCTAATCTTTGTAATTGTAATTCGGTCCAAAAAATTTTAAATTTTAAATTTTATCCGAACCGTCACCACCATTATTTAATTTCAGAGTGAATACGTGATTTAATAATAAAAGTTTAAATTTAATTCTCCTTTCACGATAATAATAATTAAAACTCATTTAATAGCAAATAAAAAAAATTATTCAAAAAAAATTCAAATTTAATTTAATGTTAGTAGAACTCTTAATTAATAAATTATTAATTTATATTTTATCCATCTTAAAATAAATATTCTAAGTACAAAATACACTATTATTAAAAAATAATAATCTATTTTATCATTTTTAATTCATTAATTACTTTAATCTCTCTCTACCTTCTTAATTCTCATAAATTTTATATTTCTTAATTAATTTTTATATTTTTTAATATATTTTTTACGAGAGTATTATTATTAATTTAAAATAAAATATAATTTAAATTAATAAATATGATAATTAAATTAGTACATTTTAATAAATTAGTTCAAATAATAATAGTTTATATCATAAAATTGTGGTCAAATTTCAAAGTTCAAAATTAAGCTGCTGGTCTAAGTAGCTGATGATAATTTGTCAACTCGTTTGTTTTGTAATGAATTTTTTTGGAAATATTCAATTTAAACTCAAAATTTATCATGTTTTGCTTATGATATAATTTTAATTTTTTACATTAGACTCTTTTAGTTTTTTATATAATTTAATTATTTCATATTGAAGACTTATTTTATGGCAAAAGTAAACTTTATAAAAACAATTCCTTTATGATTGTTTACAATTTACTTTTAAAAAAAATTATGTTGTAAAATTTGAAAAATTTAGAGGCACATTAATATGTTTTTTTCATTTTATAAATTCAATAATTTCTTTCAATTTTTTTTTGAGTATAGAGTGAGGAAATCGAACTTTTAACTGAACAAAAATAAATATTTTTATTGATGGATTTGAAAACAGGGAAAATCTTAATTAATATAGTATTTGGACAAAATTAATGAAAATTCATTTCATTCATTAATAGAATATATTTAAAAATAAATTTTCATATTTGGTTTCTTAATTATTAAGCCAAGAATTTATTTGCAAATTCTACTAATTTAATAAAATTTGATTTAAGATTTCATAAATTTAATGATATAAAATTTCAAATAAATTTTTATCTATATCAAATATAAACTATACAGATTCACAAATGAATTTAAGATGCATTCAAATTCATGAATTTGCATTTAAAATCTAGAATTGAAATATATAAATTTATAAATTTTTTATTTAGAAATCATAAAAAATTTGAGATTTTATATTTTATTTTTTTTTTTAAAAAATGAAGATTTTAGGTTAAAGAAATGATAGATTTGAATTAAGTAAAAAAGAATATTTAAAATATTAAATTTATGAAATTAAATCAAATTTAAATTTATTTAAATTTTGATGATCCAACAAAAAATTCAGTTTAAATTCAAATTTAAAGTCCAAAATTTTGTTATCTCAACAATTCATTCATGAATTTCAAAAATTTATTTATAAAAGAATATTAGATTCACAGCCAACATTGGAGGCATTTTGGAAAAAACAATGTTAGAAAAAATATAAGAAAGTATCTTGTGTTTTTTATCCTTTTACATTTTTTGAAGTTTGTGATTTTTTTTTATAAAATGACGTGACTTTGCATATTTTTTTTATATATAAAATGAGAAATATGGTTTGTATAGTTTGCAAATATAAGGTTCAGAGTGATAACAACAATAATTAATATTAACGTAACGTTATATGACATATAATTCTTATCGCATAAACACTACGTTAATTACATTAAGATTGTGAATCATAACTTGTTAATGCTGTAAATTACAAATCACAATTTTGTAAAAAAATTTCACCAATCACAAAATATTATAAAATCAAATTCCATGATATTTTTTAATATTTTCTCCAAAATATAACAAAGAATAAAAATTAAAATTTTTTATGTCTTATTTAAATTGATAATATTTAAAATTTATAAAATTTATTAAATTCATGAAATTAAAAATCATGAAATATGAAATAAATGAAATTAATAAATTTTATCATTTAGTATTGCATATAAAATTTTTAAATTTATTATTACATTTCCATATATTCATGTTTAATTAAATAATCAAATTTTATATATTTTAAAATTAAATTACTAACTTATCCTGTCTTCTATCATTTATCACTAACGATTACAATTTTGTGAGTCATATGTACTTCCTACACTTCCATATGTTTTAACAACTCTTTCTATAAATACTTTACAATACTCTCATCATTATATAAATAACTCATCACGAAAATGACAAAGGTTATGAATCCACTTAGATGCTATCCCTTTGTAAGGACCAATAATATAACCACACATTTCAATGCTATCAAGCTTGAAATGTATGCTTCTCTTATTGTCTCTGTGTACTCCAACAACATTATCTTATACATCATACAAACTCCTATCTCCCAAGGTAAAAAATTCATGCTTAGATTATTATCGAATGAATCTCAGAAATATCAAATTCAAGACTATAGAGTTCGGACTTGTGAATATGATATCAGATTACAAAAAGAAAATCTTAAATTGAAACAAAATAAAAGAGATTGAAGTTAACTTTTTTTTGTGTTTCTATTTAACAGGATTCAACAACACAAGTAATGCTTGTTGTGATTTGAGATCAGCTACTAAGGCTTTTATTTATAATTTTTTTTTATTAATATTAAATATTATTTAATTAATATTATATTATAAATGAAAAAAATAATAGAATGATTTTTATAATTAGGATAGAGGATAATTTTAAAATAATAAAAAAAAAATGAAATCCCTTAAACAATAAAATGATAAATTTTACCAAATCTCATCTCCAATTTTAAAACCCTAAAAAAATGATGGATTTTGACATATGATAAAATTTTTATCTACTTTTTTAATAATAAACATTGAATTTTATTAAAATTCAAAAATTTTATGAAATCTTTCATTCAAATTTTCTTTTAACAAATATGATCTTAGTAAATTAACTAAGAGTTGTCAAGCAACAAACTTTGCTCTAATCCTAGCAAAAAAATTGCTCTACAAATAGAACCACTCTTGTAAAATATTAGGAAAAATCAAGAATTGAAAAATAAAATACAAACTCCAACACCAAGAAGTTATAACATTTTAATAGTTTAGTCACTCATCCTGTAATTGAATTAATAGTTCAATGCCTAAATTCAAACTTTAAAAGTCTCCACTTTAAATAAGTATAAAGTTCCGTTTTAGGCTCCGTGTGTATCACGGAAAATAATTTCCTCCAAAAATTTGCCATAGTCCATTTCCCACATTGACATTATCAAGAAATTATGGAAGTATTCAAAACTCAATTATTATTTAAAAATATATATATTTATAATTGAGAAATTAAATATTTAAATAAAAATTAATAAAATCAATAAAATATGATAAGAGATAAGAATTACGATTACTGTTTAAAATTTTTACCAATTAAAAAAAATATTTTTATCTCAAATCGATAATTATCAATTCTCATCCAAATCTCCTTTACAAAAGTATGGAAACATACCAGAAATTTTCAGAATGGGTAGACAAACAACACTAACTACAAAAAATTGAAATCCAAGTGCAGATCAAACATTAACTTGGCAAAAGTGACATTAGAATATCCCTTTATATTTTTTTTTTACAGAAAAAATTACGATGTTATGGCAAAGGATAATGCCACTAGGAAATGACATTAAATTTTTCCAAGTCTTCAAGAAGATAAGACCACTAATTCTAAACCTAATAATTTCCTTATCAATCATACATCTTTTTCAAAGCACTAAATTTCTAGCAACAATTCAGGAACATAGGTGGCTATGCATATCGAGTTGAAATAAGGACCATTTGCAGAAAATATCACTAGCAATAATTTAGGTCTAGAAACAGAAATTCAATTTTCAGTTTATGATTGATCCTATTTGACTCCGGTTTGAAGAAACAACTCTGCATTGCTTCTGCTTATGCACAAATCGAAGACAATTATTACACTGATAAAGATGGCATGTTATAATAATGCAGTGAGCTAACGTGGCTTTAAGAAACTCTAGGGTACAATTTACACTCAGTCACTCGGACCAACCAGGCTTGCAGTTTCAATACGACATGTTTTCAGTTGTAATGATCTTGATTCTTGAAACAATTTCACTCGATTAGTAGTGCTTCATTCTGCCTTGTTCCTTAGTTTTCAATTTCTCCTACTTCAGTAGTTTCAAACTATCTCAGTACCAGCAATCTGCAACCTCATCTTGCTCCTGCAAATACTTCTTCGGAGGTCCAGAGGCTTTTGGGTATCCTCCAAAACTGTGTTTCCCAGGTTTGGCGATTTCAACATAAATCAATCTTCCATCAAATATCTGAGGATAAAAAATAAGAACATAAATTTCCAAAGCTTATTATGTCCCAGAAAACAAGAGCAATGTGGCAGAGTGGAACCTTGTGGTCCATACTTTCCAGGGCTAGAATAGCATCATCTTGACAAGTAAATTGAATAAATGCAAATGCTTTAGGCCTCTTTGTGATGTCATCCTTTACAAGCTTAACTGCCACATATGGCAAATTATGAAGCCTTCATTAGAATAACTGCAAATTTCTTTTTAAGAAAAGAAGATACAAATAGAAAATTCAGTTTACTCAAAGCCAGACATGACATTTACCTTCAGCTACTTCACCAAAATTTGAAAATTCCTTTTGTAAACTACTTTCGCTGACTGAATATCCTAAATCTGCACGTAAAAATAAAAATGAACAAGTATTTGTGCAAGTTTTAAATAGAAGACAACAAAGGTCATAAATCAAAAGATAAACATCCAAATAGCTAAATAATTTTAGCACGGCATTGATTCTGAGCGTAAAACACTACTCACATTATTTGGACTTTTTATTTTTATTTTTGGCTGGTATCACAGATATGTCATCATTCTATTGTCATTTATGTCTAATCACAATGAAAATGTCATGTTCCTAAAAGTTATTTAGTTGATGACAGTTCATCATTCCGGCAAATTTGAACCTTTCTGCAATTTTCTACAGCAATTCTTGAGTTACATCTATATCCTGCTAGCAAAGGCACCCTTGAATACAAATTTCTAGGTCATGTTTTAACTTGAGATTGCTCCTTCAGAAGCATAAGCTTAGTTTGAGGCTTAGAGTGCACTTGGGCTCGTAGTTTAGTCCAAAATATAGAATGACATTATGCCCACAAACAACAAGGTGGGCTAATGTTATGGCCCTTCAATTGGGATCGAGTTACAGGTCCTTTTGGAGGATCTAGAACAGGATCCTCTAAATCTAGGTGCTTGGTAGATTTCCTACCCCTTTTACCTATTTTTAACAATAAGAATTTAACGGCTCACTGTGAGAGAACCCTTCAATCTCTTCTGTAGTAACTTAATTTTTTGAGGAAATATTGCTTGTCTCTTTCATTCATCTTTTAACACTTGTATACATAGATGAAATAACTGTTCCAGTAACTAATGCCCACTAAGCCTTATTTCCCACAACTTAACCCATAAAAGAAACATGACCCACTAACATAAAGTAGCACATAACTAACCACAACAAGAAAGAAAATGCATAACATAAAATCCTACAATTGCTACAGCCTGTCCATCTTTCGTCCATGAGTAAACCGTTAACCCAGAAAATGGATCCACTTGAACACTTCCATTTGAGTCCTTATCTATACTTCCAGCCTCCAAAAAGTGCTTGACCTCAAGTGCAAAGGATGGGTACTGCTGAAGCATATTTGGAACAGCTTCCCAAGTGGCAGCAACTGGTGATAAACCTGCCCAGTGAACTAAAAGTTCATCACAGCCCCCCTTGAAAACGGGAATTTAGTATAGCTTGAGGTATAGGATGAAATCCCCTTAATGTAACACAGATAGGGTAGTAGCAGCCACATCCAATACACCATTATATGTTTTTAAATAAAAAACATGAAAGACAGGATGCAACATAAACTTTGGAGGCAATTGCAATTCATAAACCACAGAAGCCACCTTAGCCAAAATTGGATAAGGACCATAAAATTTGGGAGAAAGTTTTCGATTACGGCGAGCAACTAACAATAGTTGTTGATAAGGTTGAAGTTTTAGCCAAACCAACTCACCTACCTCAAAGTAAACATCACGATGTACCGAATCATATTGATGCTTCATAGATTGTTGGGCCCTCAATAAATGATCTCGTAAATCATGTAGCACAATATCATGATTATGAAGCTCATAATCAACAGCTTTGACTCATGCCAACCTAGGACAATACGACGACTTCTTTGGAGGAGCTCTGCCATACCCAACCTCAAAAGGGGTACATTTTAATGCAGAATGAGAACCTGTATTATAACAAAGTTCTGCCCAAGCAAGCCAGTCCACCCATTTAGATGGCTTATCACTGGTAAAGCACCATAAATACATCTCAATGGTGCAGTTAATCACTCGTCTATCCATCAGATTGAGGATGATAAGAAGTGAAAGAGAGTTGTGTCCCACAAAAACGAAACAATTCAATAAAAAAATTACTAGTAAAAATTGCATCGTAGTCATTGACTATGGTCTTCGGAAGACCATATAATTGAAAAATAGTGTCAAAAAAAATGTGGGCAACTGCCGTGGTAGTGTAAGGATGACTTAAAAAAATGAAGTGAGCATATTTAGAGAAGCGATCCACAACCACAAATAAAACACTTTTTCCATGGGACAAGTAGATTGTTAACAAAATCAATTAAGATATCAAATCATACCTAGGTTGGAACTAGAAGAGGTAATAATAACCCTGCCGGATGAAGATGGTCAGATTTGGGGCATTGACAAATAATACAAGAATAAACAAAGTCTTGTACATGTTTTTTCATCCCTTTCCAATAGAAATCAGCAGCTAAACGGTAAAGAGTTTTCTGATACCCTTCATGATGAAGATTGTGAACAACTAATATATGGCAACAAAAGAGAAGAAGTGGGAGACAGGTACACACGGTTCTTAAAAATAGCAGCCCATTGTTGAAACACCAAGGGCCTATTGCTTCTCCTTGGTTTATACGCTGAACCAATTTTTGTAATTCCACATCAAAAGCAATTTTAGATTTGACTACATCATAAAACACTCATTTTAAATATCTAATACTCATTTTAAACATCTAGACTCAATCCTCTAAGGAGATAAAGGATGTGAAGAGGATGTTAGCCATAGAATAAAAGCTGAGTGGTTGAAATGAAGGCTTGACACAGGAGTTCTATGCGGCCATAAAATTCCACTCAAATTGAGCGGTAAGTTCTACCGTAAAGCAATAAGACCTGTTATAATATATGGTAGCGAGTGTTGGTCAATAAAAGGACAACATATCTCTAAGATGTGTATTGCTGAAATGAAAATATTAAAATGGATGTGTGGACATACTAAAATGGATCGTATTCAAAATGTATATATTAGAGAAAAAGTTGGAGTAGCTAAATAGATTGAGATGATTTAGACATATGAGTTGTAAGCCTAGCGATGCACCGATTAAAAGAATAGACCATATTAAGCTATATGTCAAGATGAAAGATAGAGGTAGATCTAAACTAACTTGGGGGAGAGTGATTAAGGATGACTTAGTTACTCTAAATATTTCTATAAACTTAGCCCATGAGAGTTTGGAATGGAAAATAATCTATATAGCCGACCCCAATTAATTTGGGACTAAGATTTAATTGAATTGAGTATAAAACCCTAGGCGAGGCGTAGAAATAGCAGAGAGTATTCCCACATCTTCGAGTCGACGAGATAAGGTATCTGCAACAACATTCTCTTTACTAGCTCCATATTCCACAGTAAAGACAAAACCCATTAATTTACTCGGCCAATGTTGATGTGGAGAAGTAACAATCCGTTGCTCTAACAGATATTTGAGGCTATAATGATTTGTTTGGATTAGAAAAGTTTGGTTCCATAAATATGGACGCCAGTGCCACACTTCCTTTGCTAACCAGATTAATTCTTTTTCATAAGCTGGCAATTGGAATGACATTGGGTCAACAATCGGTTAAAGAAAGCAATGGGACGCCCTTCTTGCTGTAGAACAATGCCTATCCTAGTATCGGATACATCACACTCCACAATAAATTGTTTGCAAAATCTAGAAGAGCCAACACCGATGTACTAGTCATGGCAATCTTCAACATTGCAAAGGCCGCAATAGCCTCCTCTATCCATTGAAAACAATTCTTAAGAAGCATATTTGTAAGTGGAGCAACGATCTTCCCATAGTCTAACAAATTTACAAAAGTAACCTGTCAAGCCTAGAAATCCCCTCAATCCATTGGTTGTAATAGGTTGAGGCCACTCCAACATTGTTGATATTCTCCCCATGTCTACAGATACACCTTTGCTGGAAATTACATGACCCAAATAGACAACTTGTGACTGAGCAAAAGAACACTTAGATTTCTTCAAAAACAATTCATAAGCTGTTAGAATATTAAATACCATCCGAAGACGGTGCAGATGGTCCTCCCAAGGCTTAATGTAAATCAAAATGTCAAAAAAGAAATCACAAATTTACGAAGGAGCTAAAAACCTCATTCACAAGAGCTTGGAAGGTAGAAAGAGCATTGATGAAGCCAAATGGCATGACCAAAAATTTGAAGTGGCTGTGACGTGTTTGAAAGCCGTCCTCTCTATATCTGGTGGGTGCATTAGAAGTTGGTGATATCCAAACCATAAGTCCAACTTTGAAAAAAATTGTACCCTATATAATTCTTCTAGCAACTCCTCAAACATCGGAATTAGAAATTTGTCCTTGACTATTTTGGCATTCAAAGTTCTATAATCCACACAAAATCGCCCAAAACCATCTGCCTTTTTAACCAACAAAACTAGGGAGGAAAAAAGGAAGTGGCTTGGATTGATTATTCCCTTCTCTAACATTGTTTTGCATTGTCGATCAATTTCATCTTTTTGATCATAAGCATATCTATAAGGTCTCACCACCACCGGGTTTGTTCTAGGTGCAAGAACATTGCGGTGGTCACAAAATCTTGATAGAGGCAAAGATAGAGGCTCGATAAATAGGCAGTCAAATTCACTCAATAATCGTTGAAGGTTAAACAATTAATTCTCCTCAATAATAATTGCAGATAAGGAAGAATTAGATGGATTAGTGGAGTCCTTGATGCCATGCAACTCTTACCTCTTTTCCATGTTGGTGAAACTTCATACACTTAAAGAGAGAAATCTCATAAGATGGGCCCCAAAATTTGCAACCAATTGACTACTAATACTGCCCCAAAACTGACAAGGGGTAAAATAAATAGATCAAATCGAAATTTGTGTTTCCCTATTTGCAAGGGAAGGAAACAACAAACGCCAAGACTCCTTAATGTTTCCCTGTTAGCCACCATTACTTAAAAATCTCTCTTCTACAGTAAATTGAAATCGTTGCACCAATTCCTTAGCAATAAAATTGTGAGTACTACCCGAATCAATCAGAATAATTATTGTCTTGCCTCCAACTCAAGCTCTAATTTGCATTGTCTGAGAATTAGATGCCCCAACAATGGCATTGATTGAAATCTCTGGTTAGGGAAATTCCTCTGTCTTATCAGTTAAGTCTCCTGTCTCCATCATATCTTCAATTCCTTCTAGCCAAAAAAGCTTTTTACATTGATGACCCACTACATATTGCTCATCACAGTTAAAACACAAATCCTTTAGCCGCTACTCTTCCATCTCTGCCTGACTTAGCCGTTTAATGAAAGGAGGTCATGAAGAATTTCCAGTTGCAGCCTTCCTAGGGATAGGTTCTCGTCTATGTTTTGCTCCTCTGCGTTCATATAATCTGGCATAATTCATGGCTGTAGTTAGATTAGGAGGATGTTGTAACTCCACCTCCACACCAATATCCTTGTGTGAGCCACTAATGAAAATTTCTAATTCCTGCTCTTTGGTAAGAACACTGGCTCTAGCAGTTAACTGTTCAAATTGGCATTGGTACTCTATTACAGAACTGGTTTGATGAAGTTTTGACAACTCGCCTAGTTTATTTTCCTTAACTACAAGACCAAAACGAAGATTACAAAGAAACTTGAAGGCCTCCCAAGTCAAATCTCTTCCCTTGACGTTTTCAGGAACCATACTTGCGCTTCTCCAAATGCCAGCTCCATTTTATCTTCTTTCGGAGTACGTTGACGTCGGAAAAACTGCTCACATCTGTTGAGCCAACTTACCATCATAAGAAGGAAAGTTCAATTTGGCATACTTCGGCACCACCATTCCCCCACTGACTTCATAAACCGTGTCCTTTCCCTTGTTGCGAGAACAATACTCTCTTATGTATGAACACCGTCTAGCTTTGAAGAAGCCACATCTCGTTGCAATGCCTCAATTTGTGCGGACAATTCTTGTCAGGCATGTTCTCTTTCCTTCTTTTCTCGCATCTTGTTGTCCTTGTACATCAGCATAATGGATTCCAATTATTATTGCAAACTCTTTATGTCACCTATAAATTCCCTGCTCTAACACCATATTGTTATGGCCCTTTAATTGGGATCAAGTTACAAGTCCTCTTGGAGGATCTAGAACTAGCTCCTCTAAAGCTTGGTGCTTGGTAGATTTTCTACCCCTTTCACCTATTTTTTAACAATAAGAATTTAAGGGCTTGTTGTGAGAGAACCATTTGATCTCTTCTGTAGTAACTTAATTTTTTGAGGAAATATTGCTTCTCTCTTTCATTCATCTTTTAAAACTTACATACATAGATGAAATAACGGTTCCAGTAACTAATGCCCCACTAAGCCTTATTTCCCACAACTTAACCCATAAAAGACAATGACCCACTAACATAAAGTAGAACATAACTAACCACTAAGCTTACTTACTTTTAGCAAGAAGAACTTGAGAAGCATTTGGATAGGGAATTTGAATTTTTTATTTCGAGTTTCTTGTTTGAATTGTGTATTGGGCTCATTAAGGAGAAAGAAAAAGGTACACGTAAAATAAAAACTGCCAATGTATTTGTGGTTACATCTATATAGTAGGTGTTTCAAACTTATAATCAAACAAATAGTCATCCATATTCATCAATTTAATTCCATCCAATGATTTTATCAATCTAAAGATAATGTACAAATCATAAACACCAATTCCAACATACCAAGTTTAAATCCCTTAGTTTCAAATGATGAACTATTCACATGAAACCTTTATATTGATGCTGCATCTTTTGATGTGATACAACTATACAGAAAAATTAATGGATTCAGGATATAGTGGAGGCACATAAAACGTAAAATATAGAGACCATTCACAAAGACATATGATGGCATCAAAGTCAACAGTCATAATCAATTCCTAACTGACCTGGACCTATTTTCACTGTTAAAGATTGTCCTTAAGAACTAGGATTCATGAATTTACCCAAGTAGTAACTAGATAATAACTTACAATATGTTCAATTAAGACCAATTATCTGGGCCATAAATTTGCTTTTAATATAAGCAATCTTCTGGAATTACCTACTAGACAGTTTTAGCACAGCTATAAGCATATCAAACATGAACATTTCTAAGTTTTAGTTGGTGCATGGTAGCATGTCCAATAATATTTCATAAACATGCTAAAACCATAAAAAAAAAATACTTAAGGACTCATGGCACTAGATAATTTCTCAATAAACCTCCTCTTTACTCACTAAAGGACTAGTAAGTCATATCATATCCAGCAATCAATAACAAATGAAGGTGGTTCATATTTTGGTATTAACCTCAGCATTGTCATGCATCATAAAACATAATCATTATAGAAAAGTTCCACCTCTCATGATATTATCATTTTTCCATCCCTCACAAACATCAAAGTCTAATCTTTAATGAAACTTTCTCTGTGATTCAATAGATAAAAGTTTCACACTTTCTCATGTTTCTCTTCATAACAGGTGACACCACAAATTACAACCTTTTCCTTCCTAAAACTAGGCAAGGGCTCCTTCCCCACAATCATCCACAAACCAACCATTCAATATCCTGCATCCACAGCAAAACTGGTGTATTGAGATATTGCACTCTCTCAATACATGAAGCCCTATACCAAAAGTTACCAGGGCATTTTCAGCTTAAAAACAAGTGCAAATCTCATTATCCTCATGACCTTTCCAGGCCATGAATACCCAAAGATATTGAAAAGCCTCCCTTAAAGCTAACCAAAGAATCTAAGCATGCTCCAAAAAAGCCCAAGCAACTTCAGGACCAAACGTTCCCTTTTTATTGTTGCATAGAGTCGATTAACTTGTGGCTGCCATAATATACAAGGTACTAAATAATGTACTGCCACCCTAAATCCCTTTATTGCCATTATTCATGACTCGGTAGCAGCCACTGTATTTTATGGGCTTTTAATCACACAGAAATAATTTTTGGATAATTTCCTTTCCCTTTAGTGTACCTCCTGATCCATTTGAGAATCATTCCAAGGAGATTGAAAGCAAAGCTCAAATCGAATTTTAGTTCCAAAAATTAAAAAAAAAAAAAAGTTTCTTAATGTACTAATCAAACCAAAAACCTGGCCTCCTGGTTTAAAGTTGTGAACCTATTAAGCAGATAACATAGTCTCATAACCTATTTTTGAAAGTGTAAACCGTATCTTAAATCTAAAAGAGCTCTGCTAACCCTCCATTAATCAACCAACCTTGTTTGTCAATAGAGATGCTGGCCCCAGGATACACTTATGATGTTCCCACAGCATAAATATATGTACAATACTTTTTATTGATAGGAGCATCATCCAATATCCTGCCCATCGAAAGCTACCAAAGAATTAAAGCATACAGCATGAACCATATTGCCTCACAGCTTTCAATGCATTAACCATACACATTAGTTTAACTAATTAATGGATTGCACTTCAAAACCTTAAACATGCAGTGTCTAAAACAACTCTTATTCTCTTCCTGGTTTTCAGCAGCCATTACTGGAGGTGGGCAGCATTTCAAACTTACTAAACAGCGCAATTGTGCATAAAAATATCAGTGGCCTAATTTCTTTCCTTTAGGAGTTGCCACCACTTTGATATTGATTCTAACATGCTTAGAAACTAAAAATATAATTTTGCTCAAAAACAAAGAAACAGAGTGCTTCACAGAACTGACACACCATTGTCTTTTTGTTAAGCTCAAGTAGATGACCTATAGTTTCATTAGTTTCAAATCTATTTGTTAGAAGAATATCCCGTTACCCGCAGCACATCATATTTGATTTCAGGACCTCAACCACTGAAAAGTTCAAGTCATAACTCTAAATATCTTCTTAGAACTCAAACACTTTTTTCCACATCTCTCATGAATATCTGAAGTTTCCTAATCATTATTCATAAACAGAACCTTTTTCCTAATTGCACAAGAAAAAAATGGAAGAAAGGAACTAGCTTTCTCTGGCTTGGAAATGCTATAATGTTTGAATTTCAAAGCAAAACTCAAATTTGCCTTGGGTCTACAGTAAATAACAAACAAGAAGGGGAAAAGGAAAAAAAACAATTTTAGTATAATCAATTCAGTTGACCGAATAATGGGTTGAAGTTATAAACTTGTAATCACCATGAATTCCCAAAAGGGTCTCTTAAAAATCTAACTAAAACTCAATTTGGTTCATAAATAGTTATTATGCTACAATATATAGACAAAAAAAAAACACAATTACAAGCACCAAAAAGTTCCAAAATTCAGCAACTACGGAGTAACAAAAAATGAAAATAAAAATGAAGAGAGATCGAGTTTACTTTTAACGATGATTCTGCTAGCTAGAGGAAAACTAGAATTCGAGAGTGAAGCTCTGAGGGTAAGGTTCAAAGTTCGAGGTTTGGAGATGCAATTACGTTGAGTGATTGGATTTGCCGAAATGGGTATAGGAAAAGAGGCCATTATTTGATACATTCCCAAATCTTTTCTTTTTCTTCCTCACAGATACTTCTTCATTTCTCAGGAGCGCTCTATGTTGTTTTTAGCATTTAAAAAAGGCAAGAAATTTTGGGATAAATATCGAGGGCAAAATTTTTTTTTTTTTTTTAAGAGATTTAATTATTATGAGATCTCTGTATTTTTTATTAATTATATTAAAAAAAATTTATATTTTTAAAATTATATTAAAAATTTTTGAATTTTATTTTTATTAAAATTTAAAATTTTTTTATTAGAAAATCCATTAAATTTGTATAAAAAGTCTAAAATATCTCTCACTTTCAATCTAATTTTTATTCAAATGTCACTGCTCTTGGCCAAAAAAAAAAAAAAAATCCATTTTTCTTTTTCTCAATTTTGGCTTTGCTTTTCTAAGAAAATTCTTTGGTAATTTCTTGACTTGTAAACTCGATAATTGATTTCAATATATCTCTCAATCCCAACTCATCTCATTTTCTCTAAAATTCTATCATTTCAAAACCCTCTCTTCCTCTCTGAATTATCTGAACTCTCTCTACATACCTCACACATCCCTCGCAAAACTTCTATTATTAGCCCTCTCTTTACACACTTCGGTTTTTCACATGGACAGAGAGCCTTGAACCACTTTCTTCGTCTTCGCTATCGTCCTTTCACTTTCACCGTCATCGTAAACATGTACCAACAACGGCGATTCTCTTAAAATTTTCACGATTTCTGTTACTGAAACTTTCATCCACTCATCCACCTTCTCGAAAATAATAGGATGCACTGAATATTTTTCCCATTTGTTATATACTAACACATCTCTATGTAGCTCAAGAAAAGACTAAATGGGTAAATTTTTATCACAACCCAACTTGGGAGCCGTGACGGTCCTAGGGTACGGGTGTTACTTATGCTACCAGTACCACGAAGAACCCATATAACTGAACTATATGGCATGCAATACAATAACAAGCTCAAAATAGCTTGGCAATCTTATGAAAAATTGGACAGCATCTCATCTATATAAGGAGTATGCCCAGCAGCTAAACATACAAATAAGCACTTCAACTAATACTTCCATATCTATCTCAATTTCAAGGATCCCTCTGGATCTCCAATATCAACTCAATATCAATATCTGAACATCAGATCATATATATTCAGCTCAACATATATGAATATATCTCAAAACATAACTTATAGACATATAAATGCAAACACACATATATATACATGCCAAACCTTAATTTACAGTACCATGGGACCTCTATTTTGTACAATATTTACAAATATTTTGGAACTGGAATTTACATATCACTAGTGTCAAGTTTCCATGGCGAGGATAAGATATGCCAATGGAATACGAGCCTCACAGTAGACCTAAAAATGATAACCACTGAAGGGGGTGAGTATAAAAATACTCAGCGAATCCAGATGCATAAGAATACAGTAAATGCTATATAATGAAGAACTACCCATATATGGCCTGTAGATTCAATGTACTGTAGTAAATAAAATAAGTACCAAGAATCTATATCAATAACATATGGGTATTCATATTAATATTCAATATATAAGCCAACTAACATATGATATAACACGATTAAGTCATATTCAAGTTCATATGCTTTACCAGTGTGCACACAGTCAATGGAATTTTACACTACCCATCGAAGTAGTCCTATTTTAATATCATATGCTTATGTCTCTATAAAATCATCAAATATACCATAAATAAAGCTTATATAGCTGTAGAATGATTAAATATACATATATAAAGAAAAATGGAGTAAATTGGAAAAATGCCAAAAATTGGCCCAGGCAGGCATAGTTGCGCTGCCGCAACCGGCTCGCAAATTACGGGTCCGTTTTGAGATTTTTAGGTACTTTCTAGTTAACTATGTTACCAAAAGAATTAGGTGGGCCATGAGGTACCATTTCAAAGCTTAGTTCGAGACTAGATGATTGGGCCAAGTGGTGGTCCAATTGGTTTTCTGGTTTTCATTTTATGGCCCGTCAAAGTTTAGGTCAGTTTTAGTCGTTTCGGCGGGCTTATTTACGAGCCAATTTGCACTATTTGGGTTTTTAGGTATCAAACTTGGTTTTATTGGCTCAAATGAAATATTATAGCATACATAATGCAAATCATGCATAATTATGCGTAAGGAATCACCTTATATACAAAAAGTCCTGTACACCCCCAAAATGCACTCGAGCCCTACTCAGCTTGCCGCTCAGCACTCCGATCAGGAGTTCTCGACGGTTCACCTAATTTCACACATAACACTCCGGTGAGACTATATAATATTACAATCACTCAATTCATATAAATAAACATTCAAACATACCAAATTACCTAAGGTATACACATTATACCTTATAGACCTCACTTTATACAAATCATGCTATAACCATTCCTTTATGCCAAATCTCATATCTAACACCATTTTCAATTCACATTATGCACATTCATTACTAATGTAACACTTTAGCAATTCTTATACACTTAGCACTTCACTTCACATTAAACATACACTACATTCACACTTAATTTCCAAAAACTCAAATCAATTATACTTTACATAATCAAAACTATACATTTCAACTATTTAAAACACTTATTCATATTCAAGCTTCACTTTACAAATCACATTAGCTTAACACTTTAAACTAGTAAATTCAACTTAACCTACTTGAATGGAATTCATTCCTTTAATCCATTTTTCAATGCCATTTCATCCAACATTATACAAGTGCATCCAAAGTATGATATTTTGGCATTTAAACCTAACAAATATCAAAACACACACCATTTACCTAGTTCTTCACACTCAGCCAAAACAACATTTCATCCAAATGATTTCTTTTTCAACTTTCAATCATCAATTCATCATTTCCATATCAAATACAACTCATTCCATCCATTAAACACTTAAAACAATCAAATGCATACCAAACCCTAACTACCTAAAGTTT
>CANXYC011586560.1:0-22017 GCA_948193065.1 Aleurites moluccanus
ATATATATATATATATCAATTCAATTTCTTCTAGAGATGTGTTGGATGTGTTTTGAAGCAAAAGCATAAATAATTGCCTTGTAATGAATTTTGAAAATCAATGCTATTAGAATGGATCCTGCAAGCATTTTATAGTTATGAGTCTTAATTTAAAGAACTATACTCTTTAAAATGTTTTTATCATTTAAGGAGATAGTTATGTTTGGATAACAACTAAAGCTGATCGGTTCTTTGTTAAGGCTGGACTCTACAGTTCATAACAAAACATCAGTGAAGTTGAAAAACCTAGTATCTTTTAAGACTGCTAAGATTGAGGTATCTAATTTTTCTCTAGTTAAGGGTTTAATACCTAACTGGACTAATCCTATATGTATGTACTTATAGGATCCATCCCTATATTTTTGAAGAGACTTTGAAGAAAGAAGTTGGATTTTTTCAAAGGGTTTTGAAATTTAAATGTTTCTCTCCTCAGTTTTGATTGTGAAATCAGTTTTGAAGAGTTTTGAAAATTTTAAAGATTTATAAATTTGTTTTTATTAAACCTTGGGAATATCCCAGTTATCAATATGTTTTGAAGCAATATTTTGAACATCTTTTTGTAAAACTTCTTTTATAGATTTACAATTAATTCTTAAAAGAAATTTTTGATTCAAAAGATCACTTTGAAAATTTGAAATGCATAAAACAATTGAAAAAATTTCTTTTTTAATTGTGGAATAATTCTTTTGACAATCGTTCCAATGTGTAGATGTGAATTGGACTATGGATTCCCGCCCATTTTGAAATTGTTTCAGGATTCCACTATATCCTATATCTGACTATATCCTATATCTGAAGCATCAGTCTCAACTATTTTGGGAGCTAAGGGATTAACTATATACAGACATGGAATTTCTAGAATCTGTTGTTTAATTTTTTCAATAATCCTAGTATGCTGGTCAGACTAAGATACTGGATTTTTTCTTAACCTATCATGCAATGGTTTTGCTAGACGGTTAATGTTAAGATAGAAATCTAAAACATAATTCAGACTTTCTAAGAACCTTTGCAACTGTGTTTTATCTAAGATTTTGTCAGGAAACTTAGATGCAAATGCAAGGGGTCTCTCGATTAGTGTTATGGTGCCTTGAGTTATGTAATGACCCAAAAACCTAACTCGTATTTGAAAAAGTGACATTTTTAATTTTGAAACTACAAGACCATTTTTCTTGGCAACATGAAATAATGTTTATAAGTGTTTGAAATGTTGTTCAATTGAGTTTGAAAAAATTAATACATCATCAATATAGACAATGCAAAAGTTTGAATAAGGATTAAAAATGTCATTCATAATCCTCTGAAATTTTGAGGGAGCATTTTTCAGACCAAAATGCATGACATTCTACTCATACTGTCCAAGTGGGACTGTGAATGCAGTTTTATATCTATCCTTAGGATGGATTTGAATTTGTCAGAAACCAGATTTCATATCAAATTTTGAAAATAAGAAAGTTGAATACAATTTTGAAAACAAGTCTTTTTTGTTTGGAATAGGATATCTAATCCATTTTAAAGCTTTGTTTAGAGGTTTGAAATTTATCACTAGTCTAGATGTTCCTCTTTCTATTTCACTGTTTTTGTTGATATAGAAAGCTGCACAAGACCATGGTGATCTAGATTTTAAAATCAGACTTTTAGACTCTAAATCTAAAATTTCTTCCCTATAATGTTATTCTAGGGTTCCATTCATTTGAATAGGTCTAGTTTTGGTAGGAATTTGACGGTCATCAAAATCTTTTTCATAGGGCAGATCAACTATGTGTTGTTTTCTGCTCCAAAAGACATTTGGAAGATCTGAACAAATTTCCTTTTCAATGATTTTTTGAAAGTTTGAAATTTTATTTTGAATAAAATTATTTTGGATTTGTTTTTTAATTTTTTAAAAATTTACATCTTGTTGCAAGTGCAGCAGATGTTTTTGTTTTCCTTTTATTAAAGCATTAATCTCAAAGTTATAGATGGAATGTGATTTTATAAGATTGAGATTCCTTTTTTTAGGTCTTTCAATAAAAGGAAAAATAATTTTGGATTTTCTTATTTTGGAAATAATTCATTCACCAGTGACTTTATAAGAAGTTATCAAATTGATTAAAGGAGTCCCTAATATAACCATCTGATTTAGATTTTTAGCAAGAATGAAAGTGTTTTTTAAAGCAATAGTTCCATTGACTACTGAAGTTTCATTTTTTCCGCCAATAGTCAGTTTGGATTTATTGGCTATTGAAAGAGTTCATTCGTTGTTTTATGATATCTTTTGGGAACCAAATCATATCTGATACAGTTGAAGTCAGCTCCTGTATCAAATAGTGCAATTGTTTCTAATTGGAAATCATTTGAAAAAATAATCTTGATTTGAATTAAATATTTTTGAGAAGTGATTTCTCTTAAAATATTTATAAAATTCTCCGAAATTTCTAAAACAGTTTCCAAATCTTCCAGGTTTAGAGATTCAAGATTTTCTAATTGATCATCTGAATCAGTTTCATTTTTTGAATCAATATTGAGAATTGAAATGAGATTTTGAAAACATTCAGAATCATTTTTCTGCCTTTCTTTAAGCTCTTTAAGTTCTGTTTTTATCTCCTTAATCTCTTTTTGAAGATCCTGAATATTTGTTATAGGTTTTCTGGTCTTCTTTCCTCTATCCAAAATAGTGGTAAGGTTATAATTACTTCTACTGGTAGAGGGTAAGAGAGAGTGTCTTTCAACAGCCTTAGATTTTTCTTCTAAAGACTTTAAAAGCTTGTCTAAACATTTTTTTTTTGGATTTGTGAATCATTAATATACTTAATTGCATCAAGAATTGCCTCTTGAATTTTGTAATCATATTAATGGTTTTTAAATTTTTATTTTCTTCAGAATCCATTTCAGAACTGGACTCTATTTTTTAACTGGAAGAAGAGTTGCCTAACTCATATATTTGAAAGGGTTTTTTATTTTCTGAAGAATTGGAGTATTTAGACTCAGAAGACTCAACTAATAGGACAAAGCATTTGTCTATGATATCCTAGTCTAGTTGAAGTTCATGAAGTCTGGTATTCATTCTATAAAATTTTGAAGTGTGCCCTTTTTTACTATATTTGTAGCAGATGATATCCTTAAAGTCTGTCCTAGGCTTAGATTTTGTCCTAGTCTGGGTCTTCTTGTAAGGTTTTGAATTCTTCTTAACAGAAAAGGGTTTTCTATAGTAAGTCTCATTTTTAGGCTAAAAAGACTTTCTATAGTTTGAATTGGATTTGAATTTTTGTAGGAGTCTTTCTGTTTATTACATTGACCACTACAAAGTTTTGAATCCTTAGTGAGGTTAGGATCAAACTATTAACAGAAACTACCTAGTTCCTTTCTAATTTGTTTCATTTCCCACTTAAAGTGTTTTTGGAATTGCAAGTCTTGACAAATCCTAAGACCTTCCTTCTGGATTAAACTAATTAGTTCTCCATAAGTAAACTGGTCATAAGGAATTTGGTTGCCAAAGGCTTGTTTGATATAGTTTGACTTTTTCTCCTAAAATTTTAGGTAGTCCTGCTATGAATTTTTCTTTTCAAAAAGGTTGGTTTGAATCTTCCATAAGCATTACTCTAGTCAGAAAAGTATTTTTGTAATTTTGAAAGTTACTAAGCTTCCTACACCTAAGGTTGCCAAGGAGCTCATTGTTTTTGTCTTTGAGGTGTGAAGGATCTCCTATGAAATGGAGGGATATCACTAGGATTAAGGTTGACACCGCATCTTCTACAGTGTTACCTAAATCATCTAGAAAATATGTTTCATCCTCAAAGATTTTGATTGATCCTAAGATTTCTTGTTGTTGATGTGGGGTTAAATAATAATCCCACCATCCTTTTAGCTGTCCTGAAAACTTGCTATTAGGAGTTTAACAATTGGTTTATCTAAGGTTCCTAACTGGGTTCTATAGGCATTTGCTGCCATTGTCATCTGTTGGAGTAAACTAAGGAGATTATATTCAGACATACCATTTAAGTTCCATTCATAGACAGATGAGGCATTGAACCTAGACTGAACTAAGATATTGGGTCTATTTTCTAGCTCTAAGTCTGGAGCTGTAATCCTAGGAAGAAGATTTTGCCAGGTCAGTGTACTGATTTGAGGAATTTCTTCTTGTTTGAAAGCTTATTCATCAGAAGTTGCTTGGTTTTGTTCTATAGCACTGACGTTCCTAGATTGAGGAGTGTCAGGTGCTACATGTCTATACGTTTCAAAGGTATTTTGGGAAGTAGAGGCTTGCCCTATCCTACTCTGGAGGTCTCTTATGGCATGAACAAACTCAAGTTTGTTGGTTTGAAACTGTTGTTGACTATTTTTTGAAACCTGAAAAGGTTTGAAGACTGGATTTTTGAGTTTCTTTTTTTGTCTTCTGATAGGTTTGGAAACAACAGTAGAGGAGACAACAGACTTTTAGATCTGACTTTCTATCCCAGTCAATTGTTTTCCTATTGTTTGAAGATTGGCATTTGAAAAATTGTTCTGAAGAACAATATTCTTAGGATTTCTAGAATCTTCATCCTAAACTTTTTTGAATGGTACGACATTTATTTCATGTTCACCATAAGGAATATAAATTTTTTAAAAGGAGGGTGTTTAGACTGAATAGTTTGACCATCTACCTTCTATTCTGGGAGTTTATTCATAGAGGTGACATGATTAACAGATTTGTTTGAAATTTTGAAAGGGTATGCAATATTGTTTTGATTTGCATAAATCTCAAACCAATAAAAAAAAAACTGATTTGAACTTTATGCTCATTACAAAAAATATAATATTTTTCTTAAATTTCATTTCTGGTTTTCAAGAAGTTTTGAAAAAACCATATCTTTTTTGCTTGGTTATTTTTTGAATAAAAATCTTCATGGAGAAGTTTTTTATTAATTTGAAAATTCTTTTCAAGGACATTTATTTCTATTTCAATGTTTTGGGTGATAGAAAAGGGTGTGAGAGAAGAAGGTGGGGGCTCATATTCTTCTTCTAGGTTTGGAAACTACCTATACTGGTCTTGGTATATTTGTCTAGTAGTCAACATTTTGAAGTGTAGAGCTGGGTATCTCTCTAGTATATCTAGGTCAATCATTGTTGGTTACCCTCTGATCCTGTCGGGTTATGGTATTAGAGCCTTAGGGGGATGGTGTTGTTTTTTTAGAATAGTACCTACATTTATTTTAGAAGATAAACAGTAGAATAGGTTTGCTGTGTTTGAACTGCTAAGCTGAGGTACAATTATAAGTCCCATTTTGAGAGCCTTAGGGCACTTAACCTGGTGGCCATACTCATGTTCAATCAACAGTAGTTTATTTTTCTTTATTTTCAAAAAAGAATTTAGATCCTTTTTTCTGTAGAACCACATCTCTTTCAAACTCTTCTACCTCTGATTCTTCAGAGTTCAAAAGGATAATCAATAGTAAGGAGATCACTATTGAAGATTTTTCAAAACAAATTTTTGCTAGATGACAAGCAATCCTTTCAATATTAGATTTTGAAATTGAATATATAAAAGGAAAAACAAATTCAATACTAGACTTTCTAACCCGAGAATTTCTTCAAAACAAGCTCTAAATGCCAAGAAAGTCCAAAGATAAGGACAAAGGCCACATTTCAAACAAAGGTGAGGCCTCAAGCCAAACCCAAAAATCTTCAAAACATTCATCTGCCCAACCCATTAAATCATGAGTTGACATGCTTGAGGAAGAACAAACTTCAAAGCCGGGCCAAATCTCTAAAGAGGTCCAAATTCAAAACTGGGTTGAACAGCTCACCTAGAGTCCAGAATTGATTATGACGCTTCAAAAAGTCAAGCGGGCCTAAACATCTCAAGGCTCCTCTTCAAAGCCCTCTTCCTCAGGAGAGGATAAAGGTAAATAAATTAATATTATTTCAAAAAATAAGATGGTTTTTCCCTCCAAAATCTCATCTCAAAATATTTCAAATCCTCCAAATATTTCTGAGATTGTTATTTCAAAGAAAAAATAGTTTTTAAAAACCATCGAATATTTGGAGAAAAATCATTTTGAAACTATTTTGCCAATAGAGGATGGATTTTTTTTATTGAAAATCTCTCAAAAACAGCTTCAAATTTATTTTCAAAATGATGGTATTTCAAACCATGGGACAAAACAAAAACTACAATCCTATTACCTATATATTTTGGAAGTAACTGGCTCAGCAAAATTCAAACATTTCAAAAAACACCTAGACCAACCAGGCCCATCTTATTCAACCTGCACCATTCAAAACATTTTTCATTTCAAAAAATGAGGAAAAGACTTAAACAGATCAAGACCTTTTCCAGCTGACCTCCATACTAGAATTAACCACTGCCCCCTTTACAACTACTGGAATTGCCAGCAGGCATGATTTAATTCTTTTTATGTTCAAAATGAAGGTAATAACCATTCTTGGTTATTTTACTTTTACAAAAATTTTCAAACAACGTCTCTTTCCTTTTGGTTCATTCAATGGTGAAATTATTTTAGAAACACTCCAGAAACTATAATTTCATAACTTCAACCTTGTTATGAATTGTTCAAAAAATTATTCAAACACAGAAAAAAGGTTTCACTCTTTTCTTCTTTTTTGTTCAAAATTCTTTCTGTCCTGAGTATGTATTTGGTATTTCCATTATAATCATACACATGATGGACAGTGTATCCTCATCAGGAGATTCAAAGTCAAATGATGAGATTTTTTCAAAAACAAAATTTCAAAAAATTATGTCCAAATCTGGCTAGTTAAGAATAATTACCTTCTGCGCCCTCCTGAAACCACAAATTTCTTGGCACGGAGATCTTTGGGTCTTTCAAAATTAGCCTCTGCTCAAAATGAGGACGATTTTTATGATATGATTCAGCAAATATTGGATAATAAGTCTTCCTCTTTAAACCAGTGTCTTCCAGCTCAAGCTCTAACTCAAGCTCTTCTTCTGAACCTATTATTGACTTAGGAGATGACAATGAAGATAACTGTTTTGTTATTCTACTACCAATCAAAAGGTAGATTTTCAAAATTTTTATTGTAAAGGTTTTTCTGCCACCTCATTAAGGTAGAATGTAAAAAAAAAAAAAAAAAAAGAAAAGAAAATATTTTATCATTTAAATTTTTCTATTTTCATTATCATTGTAAAAATGGTAAAAATTATTTTTACCAACTTTGTAGAATGTAAGTTTTATCTTCTGTCAATACTATAGTAGCTATTTTGTCCGCCGACACTACAGTAACAGATAAAAACAAAAGATCTACAGTACAATGCATCTTCTTTTCAAAAGAGTCAGGAAAAACTACAGTCTTCATATGTGAAGACTGAAAATTCAGAAGCACAAAATTATTGCTAGTCCTTATTGCTAGTCCTTTCTCTCAAAATCTGTCTGCCTTATTTTCTTATATAAGGAAGACAATTTTCCTGTAGAAGCATAAGGGTTTTTTAGTTGATTTAGGGTTCTTCATTCTTGACAGAAAAAATCTATAAGCTTTTAAACTGTTCTCCTTTTAAACTTTTGCATCATTATTTTGTAACTTTCAAACAATCAATATAAGGTATTTGATACAATTCAATTTCTTCTAGCATTTCATACATTTTAAGTAACAGACGTATGTTCTATGCTTACCTTAATTAAGAATACTGCACATCAGAAATCTGTGAAAAATCTTTTCATTTTATATTTTTGTTTTAATATTATCTTCAATACTATTTTTATATTTTTAATATTGTATTTATATTGCATTCAATACTATTTTCATTCATTGTTGATTACTTTATATATATATATATATAACTTCGGTTTAATTGAGATTGAAACCGAAAAAAAAATATTTAAACTATAAATTAAATTAAATTTTTAAAATCAAATCAAATTAAATAAATTATTAAATCATTAATTTTAATTTGATTTAATTGATTTGATACAATTCAATCAAGAATTTAATTTCCACCCAAGTCTCCAATATAGATCCGCCTTTGGTTAATGGGCAACTAATCCAATAAATTCTATCTTGCCTTACCTGGTTATTTAGCTACTTTTACTAGCGAGAGATATACCTGTCATGGAAGAGTTTCGGGTAATTTAAAAAACTGATTAAATTCTAGTGCTTTTCAAAGTGCTCATAAAAAGATTTTTTTTTTAGATAAATATGTATAATTTTCTTTTTATTAACAGGTTACTTCCTGTAATCCTTATCTGAAATCTTTATGTCATTATTTTTAATTGACTAAATAAGTCAAGTTTAACTATATTACATAAATTTTAGTGACTATATAAGAAAAAAAATTAAAATTTATTGATCATATTAAAAAATATTAAAGGTCATTTATATATTTTTTTTAATTTTTTAATTATGTTTTTATTTTAAAATATTTTTTTAATTATTTTTATTAATATTTTTAATTATTTTTTATTTTTCATCCAAAATATTATTTTAATTCTTTTAAATAAAAATATTCTTCCATTTAAATTTATTTAATTTTCATAAACTTAAATAATAAATTTACCCTAAAAAAGTTAATATATGAATCTAAAATCATTAATTTTTATTCAAATTATTGTTGTAATTCTTTTAAGTGAAAATATTTTTCTGATTTAAACTTTATTTTAATTTTCATAAGTTCAAACAATATTTTTTCCTAAATATCAGCCTATGAATCCAAAATCATTTGGTTACCTTTTTTTTAATTATTCAAACTATTCTTTTAAATGAAAATATTCTTCTAATCTAAACTTATTTAATTTTTAGAAATTCAACCAATAAATTTATATTAAAAAAATAATTTATAAATACAAAATTATTATTTTATATACAAGTTATTTTTTAAGTGAAAATATTTTTTTAATTTTAATTTTATTTAATTTTCATAAGTTCAAATAATATTTTTTCCTAATATATCAGCCTATGAATCTAAAATTATTGGTTATTTTTTATTTAAATTATTCTTTTAGTTCTTTTAAGTGAAATATTATTCTAATTTAAATTTTATTTAATTTTCATAAATTCAAGTAATAAATTTTTTCCTAAATATCAATTTTTAAATTCAAAATAATTAGTTACTTTTTTTAATTCTTTTAAGTAAACATATTCTTCTAATTTAACTTTTATTTAATTTTCATAAATTCAAACAATAAATTTTCCCTAAAATTTAATTTATGAATCCAAAATCTTGATTACTTTTTTTATTTAAAATTTAAATATTTTTCTAATTTAAATTTATATTGTAGTCTAAAAGATTAATGACTATTAGATTTATCAAATGATCTAAAAAATTTATATAAATTATTATATAGAAGGTAATAATTCAATGATTAAGATTTAAAATTTATTAAATGGTCTTATATTTAAATTATTAAATAATTTAATTAAATTTTAATGTGGCAAATTAATTCTTTATTATCTTTCTAAAATTTAAATTAGAATAATATTTTTACTTAAAAAATAAAAAAAAAATATTTTGAATAAAAAAGTAATCAATCGTTTTGGATTTATAAATTGAATTTGGAGAAAATTTATGTTTGAATTTATGAAAATTGAATAAAATTTAAATTAGAATAATATTTTCACTTAAAATAATATTTTAATAAAAAATAATTAAAAATATTAGTAAAAATAATTAAAAATATTTTGATAAAAATGTAAAAAAATATTTTGAAATGGAAAGAATAATTAAAAGAATGAAAAAGTAAAAAAAAAAATATAAATATCTTTTAAAAATCAGTATTTTTTTCAATGTGATCACTATATTTTAGTTGATATGGATTCTACATAG
This sequence comes from Aleurites moluccanus, assembly GCA_948193065.1. NCBI lineage: Eukaryota > Viridiplantae > Streptophyta > Magnoliopsida > Malpighiales > Euphorbiaceae > Aleurites > Aleurites moluccanus. The sequence goes on from CANXYC011586560.1 coordinate 9,797, forward strand.
TTTATTTAATCAATTGGAGAAAATTATTTGATTTCTATATGGTATGTTTAGTCAGTAAAGAAACAATAATATGATAAATTAACTCAAATTTTCAATAAAAATTTCTATAAATAAATTGTCATAAAAAGAAAATGATACTTTTATATTTATATGGAGAATTTTTTTTTTACCACTTTGAAAAAAGACTAAAGTTTAGTATTTTATTTTTAATCACCCGAGAATATTGTGCATATTTTCTCTAAATTTAATTTTGGATATAAAAATTAGAGTAAAATCATCTTAAAAATAAAATATAATTATAAAAGAAAATAAAATTTAGGATAAATTTATACTTTAAACCTCTTTATTTTTATAATAATATTTTAGATTTCTGATGCATGTTTAGTAGCCAGTTAATTGACGTTCTCATCCGCAAAAGGTATGTAATTTCCTTTCTAATCAAGGGAAAAAATTATTTATCCAAACCAATGAAAGAACAAATTAACCATTAACCAAACAATTAAATAGTTAAAAATTAATTAAAAAAAATATTTCTTGTTACTCTTAATTATATATGTAAATAAAACTCATATTTGTCACTTGAAAACAATAAAGCTTTAATTATGAATATAAATATTTCTAATTAATCTATGATAAGTTTAAGTCGGAGATTTTTTTTTTTTATTTTTCTAACTCCTACATATAGATTATTTACTATGCATGTACAATGTTAATTTTTTTTTTTTTTTAATTTTGCTCAATTTTATCAATTAAAAACATGAATTGTACATGTAGTTAATTATTAATTTCTACATCTTTTTTAAATAATATTTATTATGCTTGATGTGTAAATTGAAGACCTTGGTTACACCAAGATGTTCATTGCTTGAGAGTTGCATCCATGTTGGACAACTGTAGCAAGAAGCTTTAAGACATCAAAATTGATATTAACACTACATTTCCATCCCCATACAAATGGGCATTGGTTAGGAATCCACTTGCTTCTTCACCTGCTCAAGTTCCTTAATAACAGAACTAAAATAAAAGAACATATTACAATTCTATTTTCATACTGCAGAGTGCTTCTTTGTAATTGTTTGTAACTGCAAGGAAACAAAATGCATGAATGAGAAAAAGAAACGCAAGTACAGTCACTTCTCTTTACAAATGCGTCTTCCTACAGATAATGCAACCATGAAATTATATAAATACATCACATACTAAGAGTCATGACATCCGCTATTATACTGCAAAATTACTAATTCAGAAACCTTGCTAATGCTAAACTAATGAAAACCTACAGAAAATGAAAAGCTACTGCCTATACAAGTTTTGTCTAATATTATCATCAATGAATGGGAAGTTTGAACTAGGCATCCCAACATCAGTTCTACCTGGACGGGATGGTGAGATGGATTCTGTAGTAGGCATTTGCGGCATCAGGTCGGGGTAGGAGGTATTGATGGGATAACTGGGATATGTGTATCTACTTGATGAAGGTAAGCCTCTATCCAAGTAAGGATCAAAATAAGGCTTCTGAAGTTGTATTCTTGAACCACTCCTAACATATTGGCTGGCAAGAAATTGATCTTCAGTGGACAAGTTTGACTGGCTCTCCAAGTATGGGCTTGAGACAAACTGATTACTGGAAGCTGTTGTAGCTCCTGCATCTGGATAATAGTTTCCCAAACTTAACCGTGTTCTAGAAGTAAGGAGATCAGCTCGAGCATTGGCTTCAACTGAAAAATCATTTGGTAGTCTGAAAAGTCCAGCAAGTCCAACAGGAACCTCTATTTTATCCCTTGCCATTGCAGTGGGAACAGAGGATTCAACAGATTTTCCAACAGGTGCGGCTATTAATGGCAATCTCCGTTGCAGTGATTGTCTTGCTAATTTAAGTGCCTCCAGCACACCACCCAATCCATCAGATGCATCGTGTGGCACCAATGCATAAAGTTCATTTTGGCTTCCAGAAGCTTTTCCATTGCTGAATCTGCTACTTGTATTTGATGGAAAGCCGGGCACAGACTGGCTCATAGGGGAGTCATGTGAACCGTGAGAAACTGAATCATGGTGGGGGATATGCGAAGGTGGTGGATGATAGTTGTTTCCTTGGCTCTCTTGATTCTCTACCTTGGCCATAGGGAATGCAAACTCTTCAGTTGAGGATTTGGAAAAAGATGTGCTACTGCTTTCTCTTTCCTCCAATCGAACCACGTCAGCATGCGAAGATGGTAGGAAGTCATTGGGCTGAATTTTGGAAAAATCTTCAACTTCTGATCTGACCCCATTGGTTTCGGCGGCAATTGTTGTAGCTGGTGCCTTGATCTCATATCTTTCCTCAGAGATATCGGACCGATTCCCAGGATCACATGAATCCTGAATAATTATAACCAAAAGACAAGAACATCATGATGTAATAGAATAGTTCTCATATGAGAAATAAGGATATAAACCATTTTGTGTATAGATTCAATCTCGACAGTTGTATGCTTCTTAATAACCACAATCATTAAAAGCAGAGTTTAAATGAGCAGACCAATATATAAATAATATGATAATTAGGCATTGCTCATATCATCTCAAGACAACAATTAATTTTGAAGTGAAGCATATGCTAATAGACACGAGTACAGTGCCTCATTCATAAAATGACAAGATAGGTAACAAGTATTTAGTGACTTCAAATAAGTATTGGTGCAATTTGGTCTAGAATTTGGTCAAGGCAATGAACACCAAACACATTAACAAACAATGAGTTAAATCCCCAAGAACTGGGGCAAAAGTTTGCTTTTCTCACTTTTGTACATACAAGCACAAGCATATGATGAGAGCACCGAAAAATAGATATTCTAAGTGACCTTTACGCTCGGCAGTTCAGCAAATGAGTTTTCTTCAATTTTTATATTGAAAAACCTATGAAGCTTGGAATTACCTGCATAGATCTTGACATGTGTTTTCATCACTCCTTTGCAACTATCTGTGGATCTTCATGCTTTTTTCAAGCCCACTCAGTACTAGCACGTGCTAGTGTCTTGAGCAAATGTTTCTCATTTATTTAGGTTGTTGAAATATTTCAAATGAACTCTGAAGCCTTATTTCAAGCAACATGTCATAAGGAAAGTCTTACTTTTAAAATACGGAAAGAAAAGGAAACTTTTTCACTTTTTGATAAACAAATAAAAAAATTATCCTAACCTAACAGAGGTTTAGCTTGAATAGACCTTTCAGGAAACGCTAGCAAGTTATGACAACTGACAAGAGAATGAACAAAGGATAGTTGTCAACATTTGATTTTGTCATGGCAGACTTCTTGGCAAAATTCCATGTTTTTGCACTTCCACAGAACTTAGCATCAAAACCACATGCTCCCCAGAAGAACATGATACACGATTGCCCACAATGTGGTCTTGTTTGATCTCTCATGGTGATAGAATTTTCATTTCCTTGCACTTGCACAATACTTGACAAACTATGTATCAAACCCCAAAAGTTGCATTTTACAACCCTATAGGATTGAGGATTGCAACCCATCCCAAACTATATTAGCTATGATCCTTATCAGACTGTTGATCATAGCCAACACATCCTCCACTTGGTCTTGGTTCCTATCAGATGATGAATCCTAACACTTAGCCTTTCGCCCTTATACTGCTCCTACTAGACTGAGTTGTATCTGTTTTAGCTTGACATGGGCATACACACATTTGAATGCGGAACGTGTACCAACACTCCTTATATATATATATATAATTCAGAGAATTCCTATAGGTCTGTGTATCACTGATATATTGCTCTTCTTATTGCTTTAATTTCAACTCTATCTTTAGGGCATGAACGAACTCCAGCTTCCATTTGAAGACTACCATCAGAAACTACATCATATATCTCTTTTTGGATTTCCAAACAAGGTCCCAAAAGATACTCTACTTGAACTATGACACGCCTGAGCCCTGATAGTGCCAGACACCCTCAGGCACTACAAAAGGTATGACTCCAGACACATTTTAGCATCATCCCTTATTTTTCTATGAAAATCCGATCATTATTTTCAACCATGCATTCCAGACACATTTTAGCATCATCCCTTATTTTTCTATGAAAATCCTATCATTATTTTCAACAATGCATTCCACGCACATTGACACAAATGCATTCTGCATATATTCTCTGTGTAAAAAAATTTTGCACATCTCCTAGTTATTCTGACTAATAACAACAAAAATACTATTCAAATATTTGCATATTTTCTAGCACTATCTTCCTTTTCAAGAAGGAAACTTCAAATATCCTTACTCTCACAATTTAAATTTCTTGCATATTGTAATTATTTTTCTGCCATTCCCCAAAATATTATGCTTTCTTTTACCATACCATTTGCTCCCATTTACATTTGCACACCAACACAAGATCTTCCAGATCACCAAGGTTTTCAAAGAGCATGGCCCACATAACTAATACCTTAAAGATGGAATTCTGACTAGTACGAGTTGAAGAGAAGCCTAACTTCCTAATGATCCAAATAGCTACATTTCCTAGCATAATTATTTTTGGGGCATTTTCTGCAATAACTACAATTCAAGACCTTTGCAAAGATTTTAAAATAATCACCATAACAAAGCATTATAACAAACTCATCATTCTTTGATTTGCATTATGCAATATGGAAAACCTTTTCCACGCGTAAACAATCCCCTTGACTAGATTTTAAGCCTGCAAACTCAGCTTTATGCTCTAATTCTTAGAAAGCTAAGGTAAGGAGTAGGGACTCTTTACATTTGCCTTTGGAAATACACATGATTTGCAACATTATGCTTACCCATCATCCAAGTGCACAGGGCAGGGCAACCAAAGTCCACCCACAGACATTGCAACAAATACAAATGCCACCAAGACTCCCAACATCATTAAAAATATGTCTTCATTTATCTTGTAACATTTTTTGTTTTAACTAATGGCTATCACAATGATGCACATTTTCAAAATTCTTTTTTGAACTCATCCAACAACATATGATGCATCCCCAATATTACTTGTAACTCGGTCAGTACAAAAGCGGGTACTTGTTAAAGTTCAGTTTATCTATGATTCATTGAGATAACATAGTTTCACAGGCCGGATTAGAAATCATTTTACCTCTTAAAAATGGAATATTTTTCCACCTTTTTTTGAGAAATAAAAATTAGGATGAAGTCCTATATTACTAATTGAATGTTCTACAACAATAAATTATACGTTGGTGTACTCCAGAATTTTAGATTTTGAGGATGTTTATATAATAAAGATTGCAACTAAGAATTGGGCACTGAGAGGGGGGTAGGAGAGAAAGAGAAAAGGAAAGGGGGAAGGAATGTTGCAGAAACTAAAGATTGGCAGGAAAGTCAGTGTCACACATTTATGCAACTCACACAACAGTTAGGCACAAATTCCGACTTTTGCAAGCCATCTAAGAAAGGAATTCCTAGATTACTAACACCCAAGATGAATTTGTAGTAAATATCAGACCAAGATATTAACAAAATTATGAGAAGATGTTCTTCAAACAAAGACCTCAGTAGAAAAATGTGAGTAATTGCAGTGCAATATTCACATGAACATGCAAGAATTTCTGAAGTCTAATGTCCATACAAGGAGTAAGTAACTCAAAAGCTACTCAGAAAAACAAAAAGCACTGCGAGGTTGTAAATTTGAAAAATTGAATCTCAATGAGTTCCATGAATCTTCCTCCCCACCCCCCTAAAAAAAAAAAAAAATTTACCCTCCAAAATACTCATGAACAATTATTTTTTCCAAGTTTTTGAAAATCCTGTAATGCAAGTCTGAATCCGTGGAAAAACACTTAATAGTTTATCTCACGTTCAGTCCAAAAGCAAACACTCTAGCACCAAAAATTTTTTTTTTACTCAGAAGAAATGTGAAAAACACTACTTGAACCTATGCACACACTGGCAGTATGTTTTCATCTTTTTATCTGCAAACAAGTTAATGGTTCCAAGTTTTATCAACCATACCGGTGTACTGCTGTTATTTTCTCTGAATTTTTCTTCCCATTCTCTCTGAGCCTTTTCCATTGCTTCATATTGGCCAATCAGTTGTGCCTGATGTTCAAGTGCCTTTTCCATGTCTCCCTCTTCTCCATACACATTATAACCATGGCCATTACTACTAGCATTCATTTTCTCTTCTCCCCCTTTAATACCACCTCCCAACATCCCAGGCTCAACATCTGAAGGTGTACCAACTTCATCTTCAATAGAATCAACCTTGTGAGGGCTGGCTTTAAATTCCTCAGCTACAGATCTGTCAAAATAAAAATGCTTAAGCATCTACAGTAGACGAGGTATGCAATAGCATATGGCCGCACAAGATGGAAAAAAACACTAGTTTATTTTTTCCTACCCAAAAGTGAGGAACCTGATGGTATAACTATTCAAACTTTCACTCTTATTTTTTGTTGATTATTTTCATTTGTGGGTGTGCTAGGAGGATTGGAATACATTTTCTGTAAAATACTATTCTCATTCAGAGGATGTCAAACATAAATGTTATAAAAATATAAGGACAGCATTAAAGAAGCCCCAAAGGGGCAGGCATGTTATGGCTGGCTCATGTTGTTGCACAAATTTTACTTGTACATAAAGATTATAGAAAACTACAAGGTCAGCATTAAGAATGTATAGAAAAATAACCAAAAAAAAAAAGTACGTCAATATAATTATTAAATTAAACATAAAGTGGAAGAGGTAAGATGAACAAACCTTGATTCTTTGTGTCTCATCTGGTGGCAGGACTTCCCTGAACAATGTTTTGGGGAAGAACCAACAGATGCAAAACAACTCCTACTTCCTAGGGATGGACTCTTGTATTTTTCAAGAGAACGTGAACTATCCTTGCGACCTTTCCAAGACAAGCTTCTACCAGGTACTGGAGAGAAATCAAAATCAGAACCAGAAAGTACTTCTGACTCATTTTTTCTCACTTTTGAATTGACAGAGTTGTCGACTTTTTTACTTCTCCAATTACCCACTTTGGATTCACAAGGGGTATCCTGATCAGAACTTGAATCAAATGTCTCAGAAACGTCACTAATCCCATTACCCTCCAAAATAGCAAGAACATCTGCTGTTGCCTTCTCGGCCTTCATTCTTTGAAGAGACACAATTCTTAGTTGTTCCTCCAGCTCTGCCACCTAATCCAGATATAAAACCAACATTGCAGCAGTAACATAGAGAAGAAAGAGTAATTTTTTAAGTTTACAGATGAGCTTCCTATCAAAAAAAAACTTCCATAATATATCATACCCTTTGTGCTAGTTCATCTGCTCTCTGTCTTGCACTTTTTGATACAGACCTTTCAGACAACAGCCGTGCCCGAAGGAATTCAATAGTCATTGCATTGGAATCCTCCATGCCACAATTAGTACTGAAAAGGATGAACAAATCAATGAAAAATCTACAAGAAAATCCCATATAACAATTTTAGTGAGTATCAGTCATCCTCCTATTTGAACTGAAACATGTATGGTCTTAAACTTTTTTTGTGCAATCTATACATCTAGGCTTCATTTATTTCAGATGACACTTAATAAATTTCATGTACCGGGTATTATTCAAAGTTCCACAGTCTCTGTGGGAAATTAAGACCAAGAAAAGCTTTCAGGAATCACTGCCAGTGACACACAGATTGTAATTAATAGATAGATAAATGCAAGGAACTATATGCATTTAGTAAGCAGACAGGAGCAAACAAGTGAATTCCCCAGCTTTTAAGGGCGCTTACTGTCTGTAGCAACAAATACTGGAAAATTCCTAACAAATCCCAGTCAATGAATGTCACAATTATCAATCCAAACTATGGCTTTGGAATTGGGAATGACCTCCAAGTAATTGGAGATGGATTATATAAATACTCTAATCCTGATTTCAGTTGCCAAGAGAAGATAAGATAAGAAATTTGTTCTCATTGTACTCTTGACAAGTACAAACTTTCATCAGAATTAAGCCAAGTAGAAGAATTTGGTTTTGTTGACTTGCCTCACAATTCCAAAAGAAATCTATAAATTTGAGCTAACAACAATTTTCTCTTCGGCACTTCCCTCAGCAATAAAATCATGTGAAAATCAATAAATCTAAGCCTATGCCCTTGCAATTGAAACCATAAATGTGCATATGAACAAATGAACTTGGTATCAAAATTTCCATTTCTTAACTCATCCACGACAATTTTCAAAATAAAGGGGAGCAACCGAATTTCATTTCGAACATTGACCAAAAAGGGGGAAAAACTAAAAAGAACAAAATAAGTGTAAATGAAACTATGCAACAAAAGCAAATAAATTAGACCCCCAAGCCAGAACTGCTAAAACATTCAAAAACAGAACTATACACACAAAAACCAAACAAGAAAAAGAATACCCAGATGGACTTTACCCCTGATCTTGTTTCTCTTGATCAGAATTATTCATATTTTTGGAAGATGCACCTTAAACCAAATGACACCCACAAAACTCCAACTTCAAAGCTAGCTTCTGCAACATAAAATTAACCTCAAATTAAGACCATTTCAGAGTACCAAATAAAGTGCTATAAAAAAAATTCAAAAAAAATTAACCTTTACTGTGATTCACAGAAAAATATATGTGATGAGATAAATCACAGAAAAAAAGAAGAAAAATTAGGGTCTACCTTATTCAGAAAGAGAGAAGTGAAACATTGAATTGAATAGAAAATGGGGACTTTTACTTTCACTAAAAAGAAAGATGATGATAGATCTTTCAGGTCCTTTGGGAATGAGCAAAGGAAACTTCTTCTTTGAGACCATTTGAACAACCATGGAGATGGGGCCATCGGTATCCATGCTATGGGACATCCTTGTCTGATATTATATTCTTCATTTGAATTTACAAAAACGCAGCACCACATTCAACTATATTACAATACAACTTTATTCTTATTCCTTTTATTATTTTATTATTTACAACTTTTTTCCTCAACAAAAATTAAAAAATAAATAAAACTACTGTTTAATTTAACCAATCATAACCATAATTAATAATAAATGTTAATAATTTATTGTTATAAGTATTTAATAAATTTAAATGATAATTTATTATTATAAATATTTAATGAAATTATTATAAATTATTAATTGTTAATATTAAAAATAATAATTTAATCCGATTTGATTAAGATACGACTCGATTGGATTGAGTTTTATTCATTTCATTTATTGATGGGTGGGTATGAATTTTAATTTTTAAATTTATTATAGGTTCGGGATGGATATAGATACTCAATTATTATTATTAAAAATAAATATTATTATTACTATTATTAATGTTATTGTTTTTATTAAAATAATAATAATAATAATAATATTGTTATTATTAATAATAATATTATTATTCTTATTATTAAAAATATATATATATATATATATATATATATATATTTTTAATTTAATATAAAAAATTTTAAAAGAGACAGATAAATAGGTATGCTTATTTTACCCACCCTGTACTCCGCCCCGCCCCGCCCCATCCCGAACCAAAAGCTGGGGTAGGTAGACAATTTTTTTGCTGAGGCAGGTGTGAGTGATGACTTACCTGACCCATATTTCCCCGCTGTTGCATACACTTAATATGTTTAATTACTATTAAAAATAAATAATAATATTTATTTTTTTATTGAAATAGTTATTTATAGAATAATTTAATTTTTTAATTTAAATAAATAATTTTTTTTTTTAAAAAATTCCAAATTTAATCTTTTATTAATAATATTTATTTGACTACATAATAACTAACAGTTATCACTAAATATATATATATATATATATATATATATATATATATATAACTAAATAGATTTAATGTAACTTTTAGAATCCAAAATCCTATCAATTGCATAAATTTTTTTTACCAAACACCTATTTAATTATAAATATTTCTTTTTTCTTTTCTTTTTTTTTTTTAAAAAAATAATAATCCTGCTATAATTCTAAATGTATTGGGTTAAGTATTTAAATTTTAAGTGTAGAATTATTAAAAATATGATGTTAATAAATTTTAAATTTTATTTCTTTTAACACAAAATAAATTTAATAATTTTTCTAAAACTCTTGAGATAAAATAATTCATCGTTGTTAACCATTTTGAGTTGAGGTAGAATCCAACCTATATTTTAGGAAGGGTTATTTTTTTAAAAAAATCATGAAATTTGATCGAAATTATAATTTATACAGAATATTTTAATTTTGATAAATCGATATATAAACTTTTAATTTAAAAAAAAATATCTGACCGGATTCCAACTAAGCTCCGGCCGCTTGAACTGACATGATAATTTTTTATTAATATTTTTTGTCACGTCAGCATCTGATGGAAAAAAAATTTAAAGAAAAATAATTTAATATTAATATTATTTAAATTATTTAATATTATATTAATTAATATTAATATATTTGAATTTTCTATTTATTTTTTATTTTCTATATGTATATATATATATATTCTAATATAAAAAAAAATACATATATAAAATATAGTTTAAATAAACTTTTATAAATATATTATTAATTTAAATAGTTAAATAATTAAAATAAAATATATTAAATTATGTTAATATATATAAAAAAATAGAAATGAAATGGAATAGAAATATATTAAATTAAAGAAATATATTAATTTTTATATTATTATTATTATCTAGACCGAAATATTTTTTAATGATTAATTGCATTTTATATGTTTGTCTCGTTCGAATGTGAATATATATATATAAAATAAATTAATAATTAATAATTAATAATAATAATAATGAACTAAAAAAATTTAAAATTTTTTCTAATCAAATATTGATGTCGAAAAAAATATTAATAAAAAATTACTACGTTAGTTCCAACGGCTGGAACTTAGTCGGAATCCAGTCAAATGCAAATTTTATTAAAAATTAAAAGTTAGTGTGCCGATTTAGTAAAATTAAAATATTTTACAGAAATTATAATCTCAATCAAATTTCATAATTTTTTTTTTATAAATAATCCTTTCAAAAAATATAATCTATCATAATCCAACCTATATTTTAGGAAATTTAATCTATCATATATCAATTATAAGTATGTCAAATATTAAATTGATAATTTTATCAAACATTATAATTCAATATGAATAAAACATAAATTTAAGCTGCCTTAACTTTAATTTTATCACTTAACTGCAACCTGGATTTAATTAACCAAATGGTAATCATCATTTATAATTTACTTCTTCAAGAGCTGTTTGTTCCTAGAGATGTGGCTGAAATTTGTTGTGTTCCCTTGAATTATCACTTCCCAAAAATATAATATGATGGTCTAACACACATAAAATCCCTATTAAAAATTTATTAACCACGTATTATTATATTCCATTCTCATTTTAATTCCAACACATAATTCTCATAATTCAATTTATCATCAAACATTTTATTATATAATCCATGATATGCTAATTAATTAATTTATGTTATTTATCTACATATTATACACATAGTCTATTAAATAATTTAGTTTAATCATGAAACTACTAAAAGATCACAAAAAAAAAAAAAAAAATTAACATTTAGAATAATTACATGGCCAAAGAAACCTGGTACCTCTGCAAAAGTAGGAAGCCTAAGGAATCGTTACTAACTACTCATGACCTGAAAATATTAAACCAATAAAGGGTGAGTTTTACAACTCAACGAGCTATAAATATATTATTATGCATAAAAGATTAGATAAGGGACAGTTTAATCCACCAAATGTTCATACCAAAATAATGATAACAAAGGTACAAGCAATGGAATTAAGGTCACGTAATCAAAGAATATGTATTATGGAAAATAAAACATAACAGATATAGGATCTCGTACTCATATAAATCTCATTAGCTATATTTTTAGTAGTTTAAACTCATGAAATAACATAAGACTGATCAAATCTTATAGCTAGAATCTAACTCTTCCTAACTAGGGTTAATAGTTAATTCAATGTTGTAACACCTCAGCTTAGCCTGAACCAAATCCATATAGAGATCTTCGGGGGGAGATTTTTAATTTCTTTATATTGTTATGCTTATATATATTTATACATGAAATTGGTATTTATGCATGTTATTTGAATTAGTTCTAGGCATAGAAATGGTTTAAAGGCTGCTAGGACTTAATCGGCAAATTTTGAATTTTTGATGAACTGGGGGCAAAATGGTCATTTTTCTGCCC
>CANXYC011586620.1:0-12877 GCA_948193065.1 Aleurites moluccanus
TTTTTCTTGTATTGTTTAAGCTATATTAAGCTTATTTGTGTATGCATGCCATATAGTGTAGTTTATGGGTTCTTCGTGGTATTGGTAGCATAAGCATCACCCGTACCCTAGGACCGTCATGGCTCCTAAGTTGGGCTGTGACAGATACGATAGAGATAAGATAGATAAAGGGCCATGAAACAAGTAGACTATGTGTTATCACACAGTCAATCTCATATCAATAAACATAAGACTAGTCAAGTCTTATGGCTAGGATTAATAACCCTTCCCAGCTAAGGTATCCCATATAGTGAATGTGCATATTACCGACGGTATGTACCCACTACTCCGTCAGTGAGGCAGCTCTATCAAATCTCATGTAAATAGGCCAATGGAAATCAATAACAATATCCAATATTCATTAGGAACATTATGGCACAATGGCTTTTGATCGATACATATGGGTTTACTTATCAATCAGTACACAAAAGGCATTTCAATATCAATAGCAATCAATGAATATGGATAAATTTCAATTTTTAGAAAGATCAAGGAATGATCAACAATAACAAGTGGAATTTAATCAAGAAGGAAACATGTTCATTGGGTCAACATATCATGGCATGAATATGATGTATACATTACTCACCTTAGCTTATAACTTGTACATTTCCCTTTTTCCTTTATCTTTGATTCTTTGCCTTATCTCTTATGGTACCCATCACGTCTCTAATTCATTCTTGATTCTACATATCCAATAAATTTTCATTTTGATACTATTTAACATAAACTTACATTACTTATACTTAAATTAAAGAAAATTCCTCAAATTTCTAAGTTACTAGGGTTTTTTTGTGCAAAATTCTTTACGGGCAGTCTGTGTTCCATTACCCATATCTCTTTCTAAAATTATCCAATTACTTTAATTCTTATTTCTAATTAAACTTAACATATAAGGTTCTAACATATCCAAATTTCACAATAAACTCATTACTACATAATTTATGATGTTAATTTAAACTTACTATTACAACCAGTCCAGCTGTCTGCATTCTGTCTACAAATCTTATTATGGCAGATACTATTCTTTTGCTAATAACTCAATCAATACTTAATAAATTATTGTAATTCATTTTTCTATTGAAAATAGACACATAAAATTATAACATATCCAAATTTTAGAATTTTTGGATCATTGAACAATTATTAGTGAATTTCCAAAATTAAACTATTGCCCTAAAATCTTTATCCAAACAGACCATGTTTCCATACATATAATTAATTCTGTACTCATCCAATTACAAAACCATTTTACAATAATTTATATAACATATAAATGAAAATCTTTCATGTTTAACACTTTCTCTAATTCAGAATTTAAGGTCCTTTTATTAATAGAATTCTATAACCTATGTTCTGTTAAATAGTCATTCCAGGAAGTCTACACTTATGACCTAATATCTCATAAACCACAAATCCAATTGAAAAATCATTTTATAAGATTATAGATAAACATAAATAAACACTTTTCATGTTGAATACTTCTTCTAATTTTGTCTCTATCATTATGTACAATAAAAATACAGTAGCATTTTCTAGAAAACCTAATTTCAAGTCAGTCATAGTTTTTACCAAATAACTCCTTCCTCACTTAGAATTTTCTAAATTTATTTTATAAAAATCTAATTAAAATATTTATATACAACTTTAATTTTTTAACCATCTTCAAATTCAGTCATTAAAATTTTGGAATAATAGTCACAATTTACTATCTCAAATTAGATTTCAGAAACTACATTAACCCTAGTTCATTCTTTGCATTTTTAACTTAAATCAATTAATTTACTACTTAATTAAACCATAAATTACACAAATTCAATTAAAATAATGAGTTTAAGAATAATATCTCAAATCAAAATACTTGAATCCCACTTCCTTTTGCTCCACCAAAAGTTTAAACACAATTTTTCTATCATATTTTCTTCTTAAAACTTCTTCCTTCTTCAATTTCCTATCTATTTTTGGTTGATTCTTTGGAAAGGTTGGAAGACTTATTTCTATGGTATTTTCCTCCTTATGGTTCGGCCACCACCTTTCCCATTTTCTATTTCCATTCTCTTCTTATATGTACAAAGCCAAACTAAAATAAAATGAAGATAAAATAATAGAAGTTTCTAGATTGTTGGTGATTTGTCACCTATTCAATTAATTAATAAATCAATTAATCATTTTCTATCAAAAAAATTCATTCCCTCACCATCATGGCCGGACACCTTGGCTTATTTCTAGAAAGGGTGGGTCCCACAACTTTGTTTAATTGCACTTTGGCCTAAAAATTTTATTATTTGCATTTTTTACTCCAAAACTTTCTGTAATTTATTATGTCTATTCTGTTTAGATTCAACCTCAAGTGTGGGGAGTGAAATACCTTATTTTAAGTTCTTCTATCATTTAAAAATAGTTATGGGTCATTTCTGGATCCCAGACAGTGGATTTCCAAAATTGCCCCCAAAGTTGCCATTATTTACAATTCTGCCATTACTCTTATTTTCAATATTTCACAACATTTTTCAACTCTTTCTTTTCACCATAATTTCACATAAAATTAACTTATTTAATTCCCCTAAGTTTGGGTCAAAAATTCTTAAATTAGTCGGACTGCTATTTTCCCGGCAGTGTAATTAACACAGGTACTTTCCGGGACAGTACCTCAAAAGTGTCCCGGTTGAGGCTCAAAAATTCTTAAATATTATTCTCTATCATTATCTGTATATTTTCATAATCGATTGAGCCTATTCATACTGTTACTATAGTCCGTTATATCTATATTGTCTTCTGTACTTCCTTACTATCCATTATTCTGTCTGTTGGGGTCTTATAGCAAGCAAGCTTGAGTCATCCCAGACTGATTAACAATTAATCGAAGATCAAAGTCGACTATGAATATAGACAAACCAGACCATGTCAAGCTGATCAACGTTAACTGGAGGTCAAACCTTTTCGAATCAGGCGAATCGGACAGGATAAGGAGCAAAACAAGCCTGCTGGAAGCTTCCTTTGGATTTGGCGGCAGTGCCAAGCTAAGTTGGCGGCGCCTCCAGTGGCATCGGCAGCACTTGGCAGTGCCACAACCAAGGCCAGCCTCTGCCTCCAAGATTGCTTCCCTCTGCCGCCAATCTTCTTGCCTGCTGCTGCCAATGTTTAGCACAAGTGCCACCAAACTCAGTCTGTTAATACCACATCAATTTCCAATCTAATTTTTCATCACCCTTTAAATACAAGCCTCAATTTACTTCTCAAAACACACGAGAATAACTAAGTAGAATTTTTCTTAGTTGGCTCTCTTTTCTCCCTTTATATTCAGCTTTCTTTATCATCAGCATTTCACTTCTCTTTGATTTCAAACCGATTTCTCCAACTCTCTTTTGATTGGGAGGAATAGAAGACCTAGAACGATCTCTCTTTAAGTCAATCTAGCATCACCAATCTATTAATTGGACACCAGAACAACTAAGTAGAGTTTTCCTTAGTCGGCTCTCTCTTCTCCTATATTTTTAGCTTTCTTATTCATAAGCGGTTCAATTCTCTTTGATTTTAAACCGATTTCTCCAACTCTCTTTGAGTGGGAGGAATAAAAGACTTAAAGCGATCTCTCTTTGAGTCAATCTAGAAGCATCACCATTCTACCAATTGAACTAATCAAACCAATTCTATAATAAGCACACTATTGTGCTAATTCTTACCAAATCTAAAGTGAAACTTCGATCTGTGCAAACTCTAAAAAGGCATCCCTTGTAAAGCAAGATATCATATTCATACCTCAAAATTAATTGATAAATATCAATTAAAAGAACTACAATATAAAATCAAACTTTTCATAACATCAAAGTGTCCCCCTCAAAGCAAGGTATCGTGTTCGTACCTCAAAATTAATTAGTAAAATATCAATTAAAAGAATCATAAAATCAATATTTTCTTAAAATCAAACCAAACCCCCTTCGCAAGAAGGAAGAACTGCAAACACTGTTTCGGTGTGGGCCGCGAGAGCAGTACCACATCGAGGCAAACTCTGAATACTAGATATGACATCAAAATGGAGAAGCAATGGGAACAACAGAAACTGATTCCCATTAAACGGGATATGCAAACAAGTTTTTTCATAGCTTCAAATCTAAAAACATCAAAAGCTCTCTTTTTTCTTAATCTAATATGTTTTAATATTATTTTGGGAAATGTGTGGTTAACCCGGAATTTTCATTAAGAGCTAAAGTTAACATCCTCTATTATTGACTTTTTGATATGATAAGCCTCTTTTATTTTTATGTTCTTTACTTTAAATGTTATATTATATGTTCATTATTGATTCATGCATCTTAATAATAGCCTTATATTTGTTCATGAAATCTAATTTTCATAAATCAATTATTAAATGATAAGCTAAAATAATAGTTACTTAAAACCTAAAACCTAGTCCCATAGCTCAATCCCGGTTCGAAAGTCTAGTGATTTTATCATGGGTTATGTTTTTGAGTCAAATCGTGTTTTTATTTCTTTTCCCTTAAAAATAAAGGTGGTAACTTTATAAATTTTCAAAATAAAAAGTTAAAGAGATAATTTGTAAATGTAAGGTAAAAGCTGCCTTTAGTGAGTGGAAAACTGTCCCGGATTGAGCATCTTAGTGCTCGAGTGAGGCCTCAAAGAAGGCAAATTAAGGTTAACTATTTAGCTTAAAAAGCCTGTATTTTTTTAATTCCAATCCTTTTGAGCTATTTATTATATATCCATTTCTTTAAAGATACCTCTGCATGAGCTAACCTTTAAAATGTCATATTCACTTCATTTACAATTTAAGAGCATTTTAATGATGTATAAGAATATTAAATAAGTGTGTGGGGATCTACGTATGGGTAGCAATTTGAGTTACTTGGAAAAATGGGGTATATTCTATTTTGTATTTATACTTTTCAAGATTATAAAGACTTGTGAAAAATGCAACTAAAAGAAAAAGAATTAAAAAAAAAATGAAAGAATAGTTGCAATAAAAATAAAAAAAAAAAAAAAAAGAAAAAAAAGAAAAAGAAAAATAACATACAGGTTTTTAACGCATAAATATAAGAAATAAAAGGTTAGGATTATAATTTGAATTTTGAGATTAAAAAGATAAGTGAGATTTTCATTATTATTTTTATTTGTATTCATTGTTGAAATACTCTTAAATTTTTTAACCTATTTTTATTCTTGTTTCCTACCCTTTTATCTAAGTCTCATTACAATCAAATGAAAAAACCTTCAGATTTAAAATTTGAAATTGTAACTCAGTGTTGGAGGTGAGATGAACAAATAAGCCTATGTAGTAATGATACATATTCTTATTTTGAGTACTTTAAATTTCAAATTCCTAAATACTTGAAAGAATGTAAGACTTTAGATAACCGATTTCTAATCACCATGTTAAATTATTATTTTTAAATTTTAATGTCTTTTATGTATGTTTTTAGCGGTATGAATTATTAATATATAATGATATTGAATACTTGATATTTTACTTATATTATATTATTAGTTCTTGAATTATTCTAAAACTAGTCATATCTGAGGACAAACAATAACTTAAGTGTGAGAAATTGATCAACACATTTTTGTCACTATTTTTTCTATATATTTTAATAATACTATTAGTATTTTTATTTAGTTTTATTATTATTTAATAATATTTTTTAAAATAAATTATTTGTGTTTTAACCCTATTTCATGTATTTTTGGTCAAATATTGCATAAGGGGTGATGGTCGGATCAAAGTCCAGGCTATAAAGCTTTGATTCATTCAAAGCCCATGTTGAATTAGTAACAAGAACGTGTAATGGGCTTTGGAACGCATACTGCCATGCAAAAGGCTACACGCCCTTGCCAACTCAATTGGGCTTCACGCCCATGCTGCTCCATATAAGCTTCTGTGGGCTTGGCTTGTTTATATTCGGCCACACGCCCTACCTATCTCCAAGAAAAAGGGCTACATGCCTTTGTGAAGCTCGTACACGCCCCTACAAAGTGGCAAGCCAATATATGGCCTTACAGGCCCTTACTTCAACCCACAAGCCCGTGTGGGCTTGGCTGCTCCTGCTTGCCTTGCACGCCCATATGGGCTTGTTTGTCTTTAGCTACTCATGCCCATCAGCCCTTTTCAAGTTCTGAAGCCCATTTCTCAACTCGCTCTTATATATTCGACAAGCCTATGCACTCAAACGGCCAAGCATCCAAGCTCGCGTACATTTCCTTTCACACCCATATGAGCTTTATATGGAAATAATTTTTCTCAGATATATGGTGCATAAATTTTTTGAAATTTAAATTCAAATATCAAGCAAATATAGAAAGAAAATATGGGTTTGAACTGGTCAACAAATCAAGGGAACAATGGAGCAAAATAGGGGATATTATTTTCTTGCCAAATAGAGAATTTCATAGAAGATTAAAGGCCACCAATTCATAAAATGGATAATCTTCTTCTCTATATCGGAGACAAGAGCTCTTTTCTCCTTTTCTTTTATGTTTTTTTTAGGCCAAGAATACTAATTAATTTTAGGGTTACTTATATTATATTTCTCCCTTTGTATTAGAGGTATTCTAGGCAATCATACCTAGCAGTATCTCTATTCTTCACTTTGTAATTACAATGCTTAATTGCAATTTTTATATTTCATTCATGTTTTGGAATTAATTTCATATTGGAGCATCGTAGTTACAAGCATCAATTTGAAATCAATCTACTTTTGAAAAAGATTTCTTTTCCCTTAAACTTTTTTATTTGTTTAATTATATTTGTTTGATCATTATGAGTATAATTGAATTATTAAATATTTTTATGGTTATTAATCCTATAATTAACTAAATCTCATTTTCTAGGGGATTTAATGGAACTAATTAAGTGATGTATGTTAAAATTTATATCTTGATGCCTTGAATCTAATCAATTTATTAGTTTGAGCTTAATTAAAATTATGAGTGATTGACAACCATTTATATATCGATTTTTATCCAAGAAAACCTAGGGTATGGATTTAAATAAATTCTTTAATGAAAATAAATCGGGAACATAGTCTTAATTTAAATTAGAGTTTTCTTTAATTTGATATTTTAGATTCAATTCTTGGTTGTTAGATATAAATCCCTTTCATGCTAAACTTAATTAAGGAAATTAATGACCCTAAACTCCATTCTTACATTTCATTTAAAACTCTAAAATTGTTATTTGTTGCTAGTGCCATTTTTATTTTATTTTTATTTTCTTTTCTTTAATTCTCACAATTGCTCACTTTCACTCTTTGCTCACTTTGCTCACGTAATTAATTGCTCACTCTATCTCTCTCCCTCAAGTTACTGACTTCTTTGGCCCTTTTTTTTAATTGCTCTTTAAGCCTAAGCCCTAGAAGTATAGGGAGATGGATGGTAGAATTGAGAAGAAATAGAAGAAGAAAACTAAGATGAGTAGTTCCTCCAGGCAGGAGAGTGGGATGAAGAGTATGAGAGTGACTCAACAGTCAACCCTCCAGAGTAGGCATAAAACACTTATTGGGAGATCACAGCAGAGCCAGAATCCCTATAGATCCTCTCCTTAGATGAGATATGGTACAGTCAGATTTGCATCACATAAAACTAATCATTATGCCCTATATGTGGTAAGTTCCATAGAAGACCTTATTTCCATAGGACAGGAGCATGCTATAGATGTGGATAGCATGGTCATTTACTTAAGAACTATCCACAACCAACTTTTGGGGCTAGACCTCAAACTTCTCAGACTATATTTCAGAAGGATAGAGAGAGGAGTGTAGGTCCATAATCAGGTGTGGGCTGAGGCACTTTGGGTAGGATTTTAAAGGCTAGCAAGGGATCAGGTCAGCATGTGACACAAGTTTCAGGATCAGTTTCTACAGACAGAGGTAGAGAGAGAGTTTTTTCTACAACACGACCAGAAGCTTAGATTCCTAAACTAATGATCACAAGTATTCTTTCGATTTAAGATTTGGATGACACAGTAGTGATTGATTCATGAGTTATGTCCTTCTTTGCATTATATTACCTTGCTAAGAAGTTATGTGTGCTTAATAGTTGCATGAAAATATTTTGGATTTATTATATTTTTTTTCTAAAGGAATAGATTGAAGTTATAAACTTCTACTTTTTCATTTGTGATGGTATAAATGATAAGAATTTAGATATGGATTTAGTGGATGAAGTGTTCTGATTATTTATAGACCAATTATCATAGTGTTAACCAGGGATATCCTTGTGTAATCTAAGAGTAAAGAAGGAATATAAGGACCATCTTTTGAGTATGTTGTGAGCTAAGGAAAGTGGATATGTACGATGATTGAAGTTATGGTATAGTAAGAGTTTGAGAGCATGGTTGTGATTTGGAGTTAGCCATGGATGAAGACTTATAAGGAATAAATTGTGTAAGGATGGTATAATGATGTTATATTAATAACGGATGATATGATCAAGTTTGATTCTAAAAAGGATCAGAAAAGAGTATAATGATGATACATATTAAAATAACCAATAATTAAATAGAGATGGTTATGGGCATATGGTTGATGAGTAGGTAAAAGTTTTATCTTAACATTCAAGGGCAAATTTCTATAAGGAGAGAATGTAACACAATAAGTTCTGATTAGTGGAATCTATACCTGATTGAGGAAGCATAATATAGTTTATGACTCTGATAAGTTCTGATGGTGTTCTTGTATATGGCAATTTGAATGTACCTTTATATCATGGAAAGATGTGAAATGATTTGAAATGGTAATTTAATTCATGACATGTAATATGATTTAAGGTTCTATAGAGTTGTACGGAATTGATTAGAATCGTGAACTTTTGGTATAAATGACTGATGTATATTCTATGGTTACATGATGATGTGATGTTATGACAGGTTCATAATAGAAATTGTGTATTATAGAATAATTATGATGTTGGAGAGACAAAATGTTTGACTATGAGTGAAAGAATTCGTACATGATTAGAGAAGATAGAAGATATGATTTATTATTAATAGCTAATTTCATTGATATGATGTAAAAAAAGATGTGCCAGAAATTGTAAATAAGTTAAAGTAACATTAAAGTTATATGATGAATGCATGTATGTAAAATGATATCAAAGATGTGTAGATATTT
This sequence comes from Aleurites moluccanus, assembly GCA_948193065.1. Taxonomy (NCBI): domain Eukaryota; kingdom Viridiplantae; phylum Streptophyta; class Magnoliopsida; order Malpighiales; family Euphorbiaceae; genus Aleurites; species Aleurites moluccanus. The sequence continues at coordinate 9,162 of CANXYC011586620.1, forward strand.
CTTAATAAGTATAGAACTGATGAATTGTCTGAGAATTTAATGGAGATTTTGTTTTTTTATGATAACGGTTAAGAGTCATGTATATGAGTATAATTGATCTAAGTTATGATGATAGATACATGAATTTATCAGTTGTTGCAAGGTAATTTGATAGTAGTATGCATTATTGTTTAATATAATTGAGACATAAGGTTAAGTGAAGATTATGACTTGGAAGTCTATCTAAGAGCTAATGTAAACTGTGTTATATAAATGGAATGATTTATGATCTCGACAATTTCTATGATTTGTTAGCTAATGAGTTTGGTATAATACAGACAAGAGATAAGAATAAGTATGGATCATAGGCTTAGAAGTTTCCTAAGAGTTAATGGTTAATACTCAGCTAATGTTTTGTTGAAGGTCAAGTTATGATAGTGTTTTGCTTATTCCAAGAGAATGTCTAGTTCATATTGTAAGTTGGCTAGTTAATCTACTATTATTGATAGACTAATAGTAGACTGTTTTAAGTGTATCAGGAATTGTTATGTAAGCATATTTGTGTTGAACTATAGATATAAATTTTGATGTGACCTTTTACTTATGTGGTGTTAAAGTGATTTTAGTTTGATTTCTAAAATTCTTAAAGAGACTTTTATGATAAGATGTTATGTTTCAAGTATGGACCAAGGAATTGGTGATAGAGGAGTTTCTCCCTAATAGTATTAGTAAAGCAAAGGCTTAAGAATTTGAAGGATTAGTCAGACTTCTGAGATGAGAGAAGGATTCATAATATGGAAATTTCATGCCAGTTAAACTACCAAGCTAATGTTTGAAGTCATTCAGGAAGATTGCAGCAGAAGCAAGTTATTTTACACTTGATATGCTGATGAGCATAGATACAGTTAACTTTATCCTTTGAGATATATAAACCCCCAATGTTTCACTTGTGGGAGATGGCATGGGGAAAAATGTTATTTTGAAACAGATGCATAGTTTGAGTATGGATTATCAGGGTATTATATGAAGAATTATCCATATAGGTCTAGGAATAGAAATATATATAGTTGGAAGAAAAAGTATGAGAAATGATGAGATTGGTCAGGGTTTGAGGCAAGTTGTAAGTCAGTCATCAGGATGAGAGTCTGTGGATAGAAGCAAAAATAATTGTTTTAGTTCAATAAAAGGTTTGGATTCATAACGAATGATACAAGTAAAGTTATACGAGGATTTTAGTAAAATATGGAAGTACGAATATCCGCATGATTTAAGGATAAGAATACATTATGAAAGGTTTGAGGAGATTGGTAAACAAAGATATTTAAAGGTACTTATGAGATGGAATGGTGTATTTGGTTACGGTATTATAAGTGGAAAATTGGGAAACCCTAAGACAATAAGTGTTCTAAGAATAATACTAAGAAAATTAATAGTCCCTTGAAGATGGACGAGAGTGTTCCTATGATATGTACAGAAAAAGAATGCTAAGAAGATATGCAAGTTAAGGCTTCAGAGCATGAGATGTGAAAAGTTTCTTACATATTAACCATGCCCAACTTCAACAGTGTGCATCCTGTATATCATATGTCAATGCTTCGGAAATACATCATCGATCCCTCTTATATGCTACAAGTTCCGACAGTGGACATTCAGCAAGACTTGACGTATGAAGAGATTCCAGTCACCATTGTGGACCGAATGATCAAAAGACTACGAAATAAAGATACAACAATGGTTAAGGTCCTATGAAGGAACCAAGCAATGGAAGAGTGCATTTAAAAAATTGAACAGAGCATGCATGACAAGTACTCTTATATTCTAAGAGTAAGGTAAGTCTTAAAATTTGAGGATTAATTTTCTTAAGGTGGGGAGAATGTAATACCCAGTACATGAATTAAATGGTAAAGATCGAGTGTGATAGGAATAGATGTAAATTGGATGATACTTAATAGAGATTTTGTGCGTGTGTGCATGATAGATGATATAGAATGCTATATTGAGTATTCATTACTCCTAGAATGTATGTATGATTAGTTATGTATGGAATTGAGATCTTAGACTTGTGCATGTATAAGTTGATTGAGTTTGGATAAGTTATAATAGAGAAACTTGAGAGATTCTCATCAGCAAGCCTTTCACGGGCGTGAAGAGTTCTTCACAGGCTGAAATATTATTCACCACCATGAGAAAAGCTTTTGTGTGGCCAACTCTTCAGATTTGTCGCCCTTTTACAACCATGAAGAAGTGCTTCGAACCCACGTGAACAGCTCCTTTCACGGTTGTGAAGCCCCTCTTCTCGGGCGTGAAAGTGTCGGGTCTATATATATGATAGCTCCATTTTTCATTTCAAACTCTTCCATTTTCAACTCTTCTTCTCTTCTTTCTTCAGAAATGGCCCCAACCACCTACCAGCTCATTAATATTCATCCTCTAACATTTATTTTATCATAATAACATAAGAGAGAAGGATTGATACATTCAAGAACTTTAAGAATCAAGATATCTCAAGAATCTCCATTATAGGGTTTCAAGGTAATTTCTCAAAACTCATTTCAAAGTTCAAGTTAAGTAAATCTATAGCTAGAATAGATTATTATAAGTTATGTATAGATGAATAAGAGCCTTAAATAGAATTTACTATGAATTATATGAAATGTCCAGGAATTTAGGGTTTTGGGTGAATAGTAGTTATTCATTCCAATCTTTAATATTCTTCTAAGAGATGTTAAAATGGATGTTAGGAAGTGTAATAAGACTTCTCTAAATGATTAAATCGTAAGGACTATAACCATATGAACATGTATGATTAAACCCTAATTTGTGGATATTGGGATTTTGATTTAGGAATGGAAACCACAAGAGACTAAGGAATAATTCATGCTTCTCATATTATAAGAGAAAATATTTTGCAAGGAATTGCTTTATGATAAGTATAAACATTGCATATGCATGTTGTTTCCTTGAAATTAATTGTTCAATCTTTCCTAATGTACATGAATATGTTTCTCATGTTATGAAATATTGTATTGTTAACCTATTAAATGAATTTTCCATGATGTTCTCAAACAAATGATAATTTGTTCCATGTAATCACTTTATATATTGTAAATGACTTGGTCATTCTTCCTTGGACCAAGCTCATATGAAACTTATTTTCTAACTTGAATGAATTTATGTTTATATGTTGATGGTCTTGTGACTAATATGATTTTGTGAAATCCAAGCTATATGACCTATGATATGTGTAACGATAAGGTAGCAAGGCTATTGATGCATTCTGATATGTGTTACGATAAGGTAACTGATGCATTTTGATATGTGTTACGATAAGGTAGCAAGGTTACTGATGCGTTTTGATGTGTTAGATAAGGTAGCACGACTACTGATGTATTATGATATGTGCTACGATAAGGTGGCAAGGCTACTGATGTATTCTGATATGTGTTATGATAATGTAACACCTTAGCCTAAACCCTGATAGGGACCTTTAGGGAAATTATTTTTCTTTCTTTATGATGTGTTAATATTATATGTGAATGCATGGACTATATATATATGCATGTTATATGACCTATTTTTAGGCCTAGAGTTGGTTTGAAGTCAGTTAGGACCCAATCGGGTAAGTTTGGAATTTTTGGTAATTGGAGGACTAAATTATAATTTTGCAATTTTTCGAGGTTTTATAAATTTATCAGTATATTTGAGTAAAGGAAAGAATAAAAGTGAATGTAAATGGT
>CANXYC011586797.1:0-18901 GCA_948193065.1 Aleurites moluccanus
AGTTAATTGAGAATATATGACAGGTTGTGATTGATAATGAATAAATAGAGATTGTATACATGCATATTGTATTGATAGGATTGATATGGTTGATATTGGGTTCTACGAGTGCCGGTCGCCATTGGCATCTCCCATGCCCTAGGACCGTCGCGGCTCGCGAGAGCGGGTTGTGACATTTTTCCATTAACGAGGTAAGAAATGTGGTTAAGGAAGATCTGTAGGTGTGGTCTGGCAATTCTCCTTTATCTTTTAATTTACTATCAGTAAGTCTCTAGGCTCTTTAGAGCATTTGGTCGAGGTAGGCTACTTAGGTAGAAAAACTTCTTCCAATTCTCTGGCTATATTTCTCAGGTCTACTACTGCATCGACTAATGGTGCATTTGGTTTGGTTGGAATTGGCATGGGCGTTGGTGGATCATGACGGGGAGGTGAAATAAGTGGACTATGGTAGTTGTGACTTAACGAATGGATTAAGTGATGGATAATTTTTGTGTTCCATTGTAGTTATTTTTCAAGGAATTTGGTGTAAAGAATGTGACTCCATACTCATCGCACTAAATGGTACTAAGGTTCCTTAAAAAGCCCTCAATGGTTAAACTACAAGACAATGGTTAGACTAGCCGAAGTGTTATCTAGCGAGGAGACTCTGACGGTCAAGTTAATATTTCAACAGATTGTAAATGAAGGTATTGAGATATTGAAAGTAATTGGAGTGGGATCGGCTTACTTGCTTAAGCATACTAGAGCAGTTTTTATACCTATTTATTATTGGTTTGAAACCCAAATTTGATGGAATTATGGAGAAGATCATGGAGAGAATTATGGAACAAACCCATGATCTTGATTAGCTACAATTTCTCGCTTGGCTTTACCATAATAGTGTAATTCTGGATTTGCTTATATTTATGGTTTGTGCCTTACAACTCCTAGCCCATTCTATTTGGTGGTAAGTCCAATATTTTATGGGCCCAATATCAATATCAATTGAAGTCTTAGATCATAAGTTTAATATTTGATATTGTAAATTTTGCTACATAGTAATGAAATATAGACTAAATATAGCTTAATCTTAAGATTTGAATCCTAACTCTTTATTATTAAAGCTTTTTAGGCTTAAATTTAAATTGAGGTCAAAGGTGAAAACTCTTTGTTTAAACCCTATTATTTTTCTATTAAGTTGTATAAGTGAGGTGGAACTACAAACTTACATATAGGTTTAATATTTAAAGATTAAAATTTTGAAGATTAATTTATTAATTATAATAAATTTTAAGGATCTATATTAATTTACTATGATAATTTTAAACTAATTATAAGGATGAAAGTGTAAGTTAACATAACATTTTCAATAGAAAATTTACCGTTAAGCCGCAAAAATTTTAAAACGTGCGGAATTGAAAAAAAAAAAATAATAATAAAAAAAGCAATTTTTTTTTTTTACAGACAAAGTTTAACACGGAAGAAACCCCAAAAAAACCCAAATAGACCACGCCTCCCACAAGTCATCAAATTCCATCTCTGTCTCTCTCTCTCTCTCTCTCATAAGGCTATTCTTCTCTGTCTGTCTCTCTGATCTTGATGGAGGACATGCCAATCTTCCATCACGAGCAGCAGCGACAGAACAAGAACAACAATCTCAAAAAACCTTAACCTCAATTTCTGTTCAACGTAAACCCTAATTCTCTCCCCCCAGAATTCAAACTCCTGTTAGATTCTCTACCCCAATTTATATCAGCAACAACGCACCTGCAACTCCTTATACCTATAAGATTAACGATGTTTCCTTGGAACATAGCGAAATCGGCGGAGTCCGTGTTCTCCCGGTGGGCGGTGAGGCGGCTCTTCAAGTTCCTGTTGAAGAAGAAATTAGGGCAGTTTTTATTGGGTGATATTGATCTTGACCAACTTGATGTACAGCTTCGCCAAGGCACCATCCAGCTCAATGATCTTGCTCTTAATGTTGATTATCTTAATGATAAGGTACTCGCTTCAATTTCAGCTCTTTGCATCAATTATTATGTGAAATTTTTACAATTTAACGTGTCAATGGTATAATCAACTCAACTCAGCTCATCCTTAATCCCAAAATTAATTGGGGTGGGCTAGATGGATTTTCTTTATTTCCACTCTGAACTGACGGTTATGGGCTATGTCTTGTGATGTTTGTAATGCCTCTGGATCATAATTAATTGGGGTCGGGGATACGAATTTTATTTGTTTCCACTCTGGACGGTTTTGGGCTACGTCTTGTGATAGTTTTAATGCCTTTAGATCATACTGTACTTCTCTCCTCCAAGTTAGTAGTAAACAAATTTATTTAGCTGAATAACTTTGGTGTTAAGCTGATGATTCAATTTATGGGACTGATTTTCGAGCACATTAACCCAATTCTGAGGATTCACAGGTTATTGTTGTGCTTCTGATAGGTGGTTTAGTCGTGCCTGATATGCATCTGTTAAGAGTTTTCTTGTATTTATATTCAATAATCCTGTCCGGTTCGTTGTTGGTTGGCTTCTTGCTTTTGCAGTGAATATGTGTCAATTAGTTCCATTATGTATGGTTTCTGAAAATCATAAGTAGAAGTAATTAATTTCTTTTTCTAGGAGATATCTTATGCTTTGTGGATGTGCTTTTAAGGGCAGGATGTATGCTTCAAAATGGTCCTCTCATTGATGCATTTTTTTTTTCTCGTTTCTTTGTTTTCCAGTTTGGTGCTGCAACATTAGTGATTATGAAAGAAGGATCTATTGGCTCTCTATCTGTTAAAATGCCTTGGAAGGGTAAAGGTTTTCAAGTTGAAGTGGAGGAGCTTGAGCTTGTATTTGCCCTTGCACCTTGTATGAGGAAGAAATCAACGGCGAGAGATGAGAATTGTGGTTTCAATCAAGATAGTAATCTTCACATGCATAGTGAAGGAGTAAATTGTGGGCATGATATGATAGATAATTCTGCAAAATCTAGTTCTGATGTTCATGAAGGTGTTAAGACAATTGCAAAGATGGTTAAGTGGCTTTTGACAAGCTTCCATGTAAAGGTAAACAAGTTGATTGTTGCATTTGAACCATATTCAGTGGATGAGAAGAAGGATGGGCATCAGAAAACCTTGGTTCTTCGAATATCCGAAGTAGAGTGTGGAACTTGTGTTTGTGATGATGCTGAATTAAATTCTGATGTAAGATTTAAGAGCTTTCTAGGAATAAGTCAATTGACAAACTTCGTAACTTTTCAAGGAGCAGTACTTGAACTACTTCAGATGGATGATGTTGACAATCAAAATAGTTCTTCTTCTCCGACGGTGTCGGGTTTTGGTGAGTTATTTTCAGGGCACTGTCCATCCAATGCTACAACTCCAATTGTGATAGGGAGTGAAGGTGGATTTTCTGGGAATTTAAAGTTAAGTATCCCTTGGAAGAATGGTTCCTTAGATATCCGCAAACTGGACACTAACATTTCCATTGATCCTGTGGAATTGAGATTTCAACCCAGTTCAATTAAGTGGTTGTTACTTTCATGGGAAACTTACAAGACTTTGGATAAAGAGAGGCAAAGCAAGTCAACAGACTCTGTTGACTCAAACTCAGCTTCTCATCTCTATTCATCAACTTGTAATCCTGCTATGGTTGCTTCTGATAAGGTGATTCCTGTTCATGGTGGTTTTTTCTCGGCATTTACTTCTCTGGCTGGGCAAGAATCAGCAAGTGAAGCTGTGCTGCCTGGATCTCATCTTATAGTTGATTGGGTTCCAAGTTCTGTCAAGGAAAAAGAAGGTAGCCAAGATGAACTTGATCTTGGGAAAAGGTTAGTAGATCTTTTTTGCTATTTAAGTTTGTGGAACATTTTTTCTGCTGCCAATGAGGAATATTGTTTTGAATCCTTGTTGCATTATTGGTGTATTGCAGCAAAAGTATAATGTTCATTGCTGGTGTTAGAATATTTTTTCAAAAAGATTATGAAGACAACTCAAATTATTAGTGTGACTAGAATTTACTGAAAATGTAACTTATCAATACTTTTAACACCTAAATTAACTATTAATTGACCACTAAAACTTAAGGAATGAGAAAAAAAAGTCTAAAAAGTGACCTTATTTGGCAAATAATATTTGAATCAAGTCAAGGAGTATCTAGATCTAGTGAGAGGGATACTGCAGGATCACATTTTAACTTGAAAATAGGCTTGAAATAAAAGAAAGAAGCAGAGGAACTTAATCTAATGTTTTTGGCTTTTATGTTGGCATATGATTTGGAGCTTTTAGGGTGGTCTCTTTGAGTGTTATCCAACTTTACTGGAAGGCATTAGTGTTTTAGCTTGTTTTCTATGTTTTCGGGTGTAGTTGTCTGCTGAGATATATTGGAGGATTCTTGTCCTTTATGGTGTATTCTCCTTTCTTTCTCAAAGATTATTTTTTTGTTAGATAAAAACACCTGTAATGTCATGGATGGAACATGATGAAATATTATCATCTTACAAATACAATCAATCCATCAAATTACTCTCTTTGTATCCACCCCACTGAAAGTAAAAAGGAGAGGGAGCGCGAATGATGCATTATTTAGCATCTTTTTATTCAATCTTAGTAACACTTTCTCCAATTGCATATTTGTGCGTTTGAATCCTTAATTTGATTTAATCATCTAGTACTAGTTTATATATATAAATATGTTTCAGATGTAATAACTTTATATGGTCTTTTATGCCTTTAATTCCTATTATTCATGCATCTTCAGTAATGTTGATGTATCTTAATGTTGTCTGTTGGCCTATTTGCAGTGTGGATCAGTTTTTTGAATGTTTTGATGGAATGAGAAGTTTTCAATCTGCTTTAGGAAGCAGTGGAATGTGGAACTGGACCTGTTCTGTTTTCAGTGCATTAACCGTTGCATCTAGCCTTGCTTCTGGATCTTTGCATGTTCCCTCAGGTATGTTCACTTTTACTATGTTGCATCTAACTTATTGTGTGGCTTCGAATATGCATTATTTCCTAATTTTCTTGCCACTCACGCTTCATTTAAAATTTTCTGCTTGTATCATGATTGTGTTGTTAAATGATTGTTGAACTTGTATTCTTTTATCATATTTTGATATATCATTTCATAGGTTTAGTTTAGTGCTGTGGGCTATTTGCCACTTAAGCAAGTACTAACCTTTTATTTAATTAGACCTGCAATATTTTATGCTACTTGATGAACATGAAGTTTCTTGCGTCATATTTTACATTACATAGAAAAGACTAGGTTAAATGGATGGTTGTGAAATTAGGACGGCCTTTACATAGTACAACTAGTTTAAATGAGAAGATTTGAAAATACTAATTTACAATTAGTTTATGAGGTTTTAATATTGTATGAACTTCTATTTTTCAATGATATTGGAATATGAGTGCACATGCTTAACTGGCTATATTTTGGAACATGATTGGGCTACATCCCGATGATCTTTGTATATTGTAAGCATCACCTTATGGCACATAGTTACACATTCTAACTCCGTAAAAAGTGCCTTCATATGAAGCTTGTTCTTGGTAGATTATACCTATGAATTTTGCTGAGGTTAAATCGTTTGTAACTAGTGAAACCGGTTATATAAATCATAAATGATTGATCAACTTCAGGTCTAGGAGATATTAATATTCATCGACTATAATTTGAATACCATATTTTTTGTTCTGTAATTCTTATTTTGCACTGTTGAGGTTTGAAAACTGTACATGCTGGTCTGTTTTCATAGACATTTGATTTTGGCACTGTAAGTGATATTTCCTTTTTGATTATATACAGAACAGCAGCATGTTCAGACTAACCTTGAAGTGACCTTGGCTGGAATTTCAATCATGTTATCCTTCCAAGATGAAGATCAGGAGAATTTGTACTATCCTAAGGGTGATCAAAGTATAAATGGTTCAAACGTTCATCATATGGTTGCAGAATGTGATCAAAGTCGAAATGGTTCAAATGTTCATCATATGGTTGCAGAATGTAAACATTTTTTTGTTGCTTTGCAGGTAATATTGGGTTTGGAGAATTTTTTAAATCCCTTTTATGTTCTCTATCTCTGCTTTATATTTGTTGGTTTTACATGATATTCCTCTATGCTAACTTGGAACATTTGATAAGGTCAACAGGTATGCCCTCAAGAAATGAGGTTTGAAGGAAAAGTGAAGTACATTGAGATTGCTGATTATTCATTCAATGAAAATGATGTCATGAATCTTTGTGCAAGGGAATGTAGTAGTGATAGCAAAAGTCAAACTCTTTCGATTCAGCATCTACAAGGCAAAGTTCAAGATGCTCTTCCTCCATTGACGTCGTCTGTCATGGATCCTGATGACTTAAGTGTTCAAAGTTCTTCAGATTTTGTCTTTAGAAATATGACCAAAATCCAATTGCTCAGTACCTCAGGTGTCACTCATTGCCAATTTGCTATAAAATCTGGTTCATTAGACGGAAGTCTAACAGGGCCAACTTCATTTTCATTGCAATTGCCACAATTCATATTTTGGGTGAACTTCTGGTCAATATATATGTTATTGAATCTTTTGAAGGACATTGGAGAATATATCAAAACCAATAGTCAGAGTAACGGATTTTCTCCTGTCAATCAGCAGCATGGATCATCTCTCAAGGATGTAAAAAAAGGTTCATGTATTGGTGCTGCAAAATTGTCTTCAACAGAAAATTTAAAGGGTAATATATCAATCCCTAATGCGAGGATAATTCTTTGTTTCCCATTTGGCACTGGCAAGGATATTGGGGGCTACTCTTCCTGGGATCAATTTATTGCTATTGATTTTTCTTCACCGTCAACTTTGAAAAAGGATAATGTTCAAGATACTAGATTATTATCAGATGCCAGGTCATGGAAAAGGTGTACTTCTAAGGCCACACGCTCTTTGCATCTAATTGTTGGTAATTTCAAGATTTACTTGGTCAATCCAACACGTAAAAGTGGTATTGGAATGAACTCCTCAACCATGCCAAGGCCAACATTTTGTGCTCAGAAGACTTTTTTGGTTGGCAGTGATGCTGGTTGTCTTTCTACTGTTAGTTTGCTTTGGCAGGAGGGTTCTGTGACTGGTCCTTGGATAGCTGAGAGAGCCAAGTCCTTGGCTACTTCAGAGGAATCTAGGAGTAGGAAAAAAACCACAGCAAAAGGTTGCGAATTTGCCTCTGTAACTTCTACGAGGGATCTGGAAGAAACAAATTCTCAAACTCGAGAAGAGATGATTTTGAGCTCTGCATTTATTGTGCATATTCATCTATTTCCTGTTATCATTGATCTCAACAGTTCTCAGTATGGTAATTTGCATAATCTTTTGGATGAAATGTTCAGTGGATTATCAGGAGCAGCCTGTGACACAGTAAATGCTGAGGAAGCATTGCCTATGTCTCAAACATCAATCCTTGTGGAATGTGGGTCTGTAGAAATTTTAATCAGACCAGATATAAAGGAGGATGTTAAAAAGTCATTACAGTATGAACTTCCAGGATCATGGGATTGTTTAAAATTGAACGTAGGGAAGCTGGATATGCTGTCTGTCTCAAATATTGGAGGGATTGGGGGTGCCAATTTATTTTGGCTAGCCCATGGAGAAGGCAAATTGTGGGGTTCCATCACTGGAGTTCCGGATCAGGAGTTTCTTCTCATTTCTTGCTGCAATACTACAAGGGAACGGGGTGATGGAGGAGGTTCAAATGTGTTATCTTCTAGGTTGGCTGGTTCTGATATTGTACACCTATGGGATCCAAAGAACTCCCATGAATTTACATCCATTACTGTCAAGTGTGGCACAATTGTGGCTGCTGGTGGCCGCATGGATTGGTTGGATGAGATATCCTCCTTTTTCAGCTTGCCTACTCATGAAGTTGAGAAAGTGGGAGATGATAATTTGCCTAAGGGGGATATGAATGCACCTTGTGGAACCACTTTTTTTCTTAAGTTGGTTGATATTGGTTTAAGTTATGAGCCTTATTTGAAGAATTCGGCGATTAGTGATCTTCATTCTGTGTCCAGTTCCTCATATTTCAAAGATGAAACAAGCAAGCCACATGTTGCTTGTCTGCTAGCAGCTTCTTCCTTGACACTTTTAAATGCAACTACAGAAGATTCTATGGATAATGATTACAAAATTGTATTGCAAGATTTGGGGTTACTTCTTTGTGCAGCATCTGAGAATCTTGGTGGCACATATAGTGTGGAGTATCTACGCGAGATGGGTTATGTAAAAGTTGCCCGAGAGGCACTTGTTGAAGCAATTTTAAGAACTAACTGTAAGAATGGCCTTCCCTGGGAGTTAGAATGTTCAGAATCTCATATTTATGTGGAAACCTGCCGTGATACTACTACTGGTTTGATACATTTGGCTGCTCAACTCCAGCGGCTTTATGCCCCTGATTTGGAGGAATCAGTTATGTACTTGCAGACTCGCTGGAATAATGTTCATCAGGCCCAAGGGAGAAACGGTTTCGATGATGAAGGTAGGACTTCAGATGATAATTCTGCGTCACCAATTTTTCAAGTGCATGCCTCTAGCATAGACACAAATAATAAACTTGGGATTGTTGGTTTGATGGATGAAATACGTGAAGATGCATTTCATTTGGATGGGAATCAGGACTGCCAATTTGATTCTGATGAATCACAAGTTTGCATTTCTTTTGATGAAGGCCGCCTTGGAGAGGCTTGCTGCCTGAGTGTTGGGACGTCTGAAATAGCATCGGATGATCTTTCTTTTGATGGATCAGTGCCTCCAATAGGACTAGATAGTCGTGAGACCTCCTATTTACAAAATGGTAGCTTTCCAGAACTTATTGAGGGATATTGCTTGTCTGACTTGCGCCCATTGTCGGAATTATCCATGGGCAGGCAATCACCGTCGGAGATTGTTAAATCTCGATCCAGGAATTTTGGGGATGGAGATCTTGGAAGAGCAAGTAGCGGATGGTACGAGGATGCCTCTTTAAGCATTGTTGAAAATCACATTTCTGAAGCAAGAGAGGAAGCCAGCTTGAATCATCTTTTGGAAGACAAACTTCCATCTTTTGACTGTACAAGATCTGATGATTTGGGAAGGTCCACAGGATGTTTACTTCTTAAGAACATAAATGTGACCTGGAGAATGTTTGCTGGTTCTGACTGGTATTTACACGAAAAGAGCGGCGAGTCTTCTAGTAGTATCCATGGAAGAGATACAACTGCTTCTCTAGAACTTATGTTATCTGAGATGCAATTTCAATATGACTTTTTCCCTATGGGTGGAATATGTGCTTCTAAGCTTTCTCTTGCAGTTCAAGATTTTTACCTTTCTGACACGAGCAAATTCGCACCTTGGAAACAGGTAAATAAAATTATATGCTTTTCCAACTGATTGTTTTATTATTTTTATCTCATATAAACAATGTTTTGAGGAGTTCTCTTCCTTTTGAAATGGAAGGTACTAGGATATTATCGCTCAAAAGATCATCCTAGGGAATCCTCTTCGAAAGCACTTAAGCTGGTTTTGGAAGCTGTTAGACCAGATCCTCAAACACCTCTCGAGGAGTACCGGTATACCTACTGTTTTATTTTAGTTTTTTAAATTATTGAAATGCATCAAAAAGTCATTTTTGCTGAATATCTATTTGGTGGAAGCCTTGATGTGTAACTTACAAAATTGTGTATGACTCTTGAAAAATTGTGCATGACTCTTGCAACTCGTTGCAAAAACCACTTACTAGCTTTTGGGTTATTGATATTAATGGTTTGGCGCCTCAAGTTTGTTATCTTGATAAGTGTAAGGACCCTATTTGTTTTCTATTTATGACAGTTTGGGAATGGAGTAATGATTATTTGTCTTCTTTTTTGTTTTTCTTAGTCGTAATTTGATTGATTGAAGATACTAATTATTACTGTAATTATCTTTTGTAAGCATATTCAGAAATTCTGAGGCTCTAACTTCATCACAAAGTTCACAGTTAGTTCATTTATTAGAATCAGTCTTGTGACAGCAAACAATGTGAAAAACCTTTTACTGTTCTCCCTTGTTTTTTATTTTTGAATTCTCATTTGATTTCTCACAGAAAAAACAGTGTTAACAATGTTTACTAGATGCTCATTGTTGGATTTTTAACTCTTTTAGGTTGTCAATAGCTTTGCTTCCTATGCTACTGCAACTTCATCAGAACCAGCTTGATTTTCTTATTGGATTTTTCGGGGCAAAAGACTCGTTGACTGACCAATCTTCAGATAATCAAAATTCAGGGCGTACAAAACCATCTGCAACCAAGAATCTTGCTGGACATAGAATTGCAGAAGAGGCTTTGCTTCCATATTTTCAGGCAAGTGCATGGGTGTCTTTTCAAACCTAGTGCACCATCGTCTTCCTTTTCTAGCATAATTTTGTTAAGAGCCTGTGGTTCTATGTTTGTGGATTACCTTTTCCATGTGATAATACAATAGTTCATTAGGAATTGACCCTCACATTTACTTCTGTTGTGTTAATATGAATACTTCACCTTTATTCACCCAAAAATATTTGTATAATTATAAAGGCCTAAATCGATTTTGTCAAGTAGATTTACCAGTTTTTCTTCTCTCGGAATGTCACTACCAAGGTTACCTGGAGCGCAGGATATGTGGAACGAAAATGGAACATTGAATGTTACCTATCTTGGAATGTGGTACAATGGGGGTAGGCTTCTTCGGATCACTTATTTGGAACGAAATACCCTTAAAACCTTATATTAATAAATTACTAGGTTTTTCCACATGACAATAATAGCTGTCGACTGCTCAAATTCTCTCCTCTCTTCTTTTGCTTCTATCATGCTTTTTTTTTTTTTTTTTTTTTTTTAAATTACACAAAAATCCTTTTCTGCAAATTTCTTAGTGTAGTGTTTGGAACATTGATTTTAACGTTCCAGTGCGCAAATGATCCACGATTTGGAAGAAACGTTTCAGATCGCAATTCGCTAGGGGTTTATCAATTTCTGGTAACTCAGGTCACCACCAATTTGGTCATGGTTTGATGTAGTTAATTCTCAAAAACCCACATACTTTGCTGTATCTTTATATCTTGATTTTTGACACAGTGCTTATTTTTTGTCCTCCTGCCACCCCATCTTGGATTCAAAGTTACTGTCCATCATTTGATCTACGCAATCAGTCAGATATACTGTTATTGAAGGTAGATGGAATTTGTGTACTCTAGCAAATAAAAAATAATGTTGTGTAGTTCCTTGCTCAGTTGGGATTGTGGTCAGTGATAAAGCTTTGATGGGCTTTGTTTTCAACAAATTATACTTTGATGGGTTTTATTTTCAACAATTATTGCTTATACAAATTGGAATTGACTATATTAAACTTTTCACATGTATTTTTTCTTTATAATATCAACTTTGAGTTATCGGTTTTGATTTAGTAAGTTCTCTGTACTAATTATATTTACTTATTTCAGAAGTTTGATATACGGCCTATTGTTCTTCGGGTTGATTACAGTCCTCGTCATGTTGATATAGCAGCACTGGGAAGTGGGAAGTATGTGGAACTTGTGAACCTTGTACCTTGGAAGGTGAATAGTCCATTACTTGCATTGGATTTTATAAGGTTATGTTATATGTCATTAGCAGTTATGAACCTGAATAAGTGACTTTTACTGGACGAAACTATTTTTAGATTATCCTGAATAAGTGATATTTACTGGAGGAAAATATTTTTAGAGCCAGTTCTCACCAAAACTAGCTATTCAGAAATCCTATCTTGTTACTTTTGATACTAAGTTTGGTGTTTGATTTGTGATAAATGTAGCACCAAGTCCTACTGAAGTGGACTATGCTATTTTTAATGTTTCATATTGGCATGGTGAGATTTTGTAGTAATTGCTAATGCTATTAACCAAAAATTCCAGCATGAGTGGTTATACATAATTTTATATCTAGATATTGATCTATCAATAACTATATTGACATTTGTACTTAGAGATGCTTCTTAAAATTTGTGAATGAGATATTCAAATTAATTTGATGCAGGGGGTTGAGCTACAGCTCAAACATGTTCATGCTGTTGGCGTCTATGGCTGGGCCAGTGTATGTGAAACAATTATAGGAGAGTGGTTGGAGGATATCTCTCAAAATCAGGTTTCTGTGACATTCATTTATCATTGCGCTTCAAGAATTTTAAAATTCTAATTCTCCATCTTGATATGCTGTTTTTCTCTCCCTTGTGATGTAGATGCATAAAGTCTTGCAAGGCTTTCCTACCATTCGATCCTTGGTTGCTGTTGGTGCTGGTGCTGCAAAGCTTGTTTCTTTGCCAGTTGAAAGCTATAAGAAAGATCAGAGAGTACTCAAAGGAGTGCAGAGAGGTAAATGTTATTGGGTTAATTCATCTAAAATTTTCTAATGATTTTATTTTGATGATCTCGTGTGTGTAGCTTTTGTTTCCCTTTTTTTTTTGGCATGCATAATATCTGCAACCATTTTTCACATGTGGAATCTGATTATTGACATTTGAATTGAATCCAATATATTTATCAAGGTACAATATGAAAGTGGTGATTAATGAGAATCAAACCCCTTGACTTCTACAAAATCTTTATGCATTTAAATATGAAAAACTTGATAAATAACTGAAGTCATTTTGCTTAACTTTTTAAAAGTTAGCGGTAGAGTTTGCCAATACTGTTACACTTGGCTGATACAGTGTGATAGGATGACAACATTACTGGTACATACTCTTTTAAAATCCTGAAGGTAGTAGCAGTATAGATAAGCAGGATCATACTCCATCTTATGATACATTTTTTATTAAATTAGGATATTTTATAAGCATTTGCAATTACTAAGATTCATATCTCAGTTACCCAATAATATAGTTATCATTCAGATTTGGAATTTTAGTAACCAATCAAAAGATAAATACATGCGATGGAAGCCATCCTCGATAATGCAGACAGCATAAGAATTATCTGCCAACCAATCAAAGCTTAACTAGGAATGCTTGTTATATTGTAAATTTTTAATGTCTATTTTGTCTAGTGATATTTTAGAATAACCATGCTTTTATATGGTTTATATTGTATATTATGTATAAAAAATAGAAAGAAAGCTAATCTATGATCTTGATAAAAAAAAAATAGTTGCTTATATCAGATTTGGCTCTAAAGAGTTCTAAATGGAGATATGTATCCATGTGGTTGATCCCATCTAATTGGAACTAAGATTATTTGAGTTTACATTGGGGTGTAGCCTCTTCTTTTTGTAATTTTTATTTTTCTTCATACTTTAGATGCTTGAGTCAATTGGTATTTGTGAGTCTAAATTTGTATTGTCTTCAGCTTTTTCAGTTGTATATTTCCTCATGGAAGAGGGTTTTGTTTAAGTCCACATTTGTACTCGACCCTACTCGGCTGTTATAAATCTGAATTTGGATGGGAAGGCCCTGACTTGAGTACTAACTCCTGCATAGAAGTTCCTTTGGCTATTACCCTTGTAGCATCCATTTGTTGATGTTGGCTGTACATCATTCTATAATCATATTGATGATACCCGTAATCCCAAAAGCATCATTTTCAATTTGAAATCCTTGGTAATCTTCATGTTCACTACCTTTACTGATCATATTGGTGGGTTGCAATGATCATCTGTAGAGGTCATGTATGTGTCTATGATGCTTTGATCAGGTCTGAATCGGCATTTTATTTGAGATATAAAATTTGCAACAAGGAATTTCTAGCATGAAACTCAACCAACTGTTTTTTCCATCCTTTTGTAGTGTCCTTTAGCATTGTTGGTTTCCCATTTGATTTTAATTCTATGTTTGATACTATATTTTAACAGGATATTTTGGTGACTTCACACTTCTACTTTAAGGGTAATGCTTAATGGTCATCATTGTTGGTGATAACAACTGGTGATTTTCTTTTCAGGTACATTTGCATTTCTTAGGAGTATATCACTCGAAGCTGTTGGTCTTGGGGTGCATTTGGCAGCAGGGGTTCATGACATTTTGCTCCAAGCAGAACATACTCTTACAAGGATTCCTCCTGTATCATGTTCTGTAAAAGGCAAAATACCGAAGCCAAATATAAGGTGTAATCAGCCAAAAAATGCAAAACAAGGATTTCAACAGGTGAACTTTACAATACGCTTCAGTTTTTGCTCGAGTTTCTATAGATGTTGCTTGTAACACTTTAGGAAAAGTATCTTCTAATTGTTTTTTCTGTTACAGAGAAAAAACTAGTAGAAATAAGATCTGAAATTTATGTCACTGTTTTTGTTTGACTCAAAAATTCTTTAGGAAATAAATTGACATGTTGGCTATAATTGATAACTGTTTCCGAAGGTTTTTGATGTTCTCAATTTGACAGGCATATGAGAGTCTCAGTGATGGTCTGGGAAAATCTGCTTCTGCTTTAGTTCAGACACCATTGAAAAAGTACCAGCGAGGAGCAAGTGCAGGATCTGCCTTGGCAACTGCTGTACAAGGGGTTCCTTCTGCTGCCATAGCTCCGGTTTCTGCTTGTGCTAGTGCAGCTCATTATGCTCTCCTTGGCCTAAGAAATAGGTCAGTTAATTTTACTTTCATTTTAAAGGCTCTGAAGATGTCTAGTCATTTATAATTTTATGAGATGTAAGATGTTTACAGTCTTGATCCCGAGCACAAGAAAGAGTCCATGGACAAGTATCTGGGTCCCACCCAGCAACATGATTTGGATTGATTTAAATTCAGGGTAGCACCATAACACTACTGACTGGAGTGTTCTTGCCGCCTTCTCCAGAATTTTCTTTGTAGCCATGGTAGCCTGTGTCAAGTGAGTTGAACTCTCCTATAACTTGGTCTGGTACACTGGACTAGTAAAAAAGTTTATGTGAAACTTGTTTTAACAAACAGGATGGAAAACAACTAATTTTTTCTGGAATTTCTCAATGTATGATACAGAAGAATTTTTTCTGTATCATTCATTGTGAAATTCTAGAAATGATATGACTATCAGTTGAGGCCTAGTTGCTTTACAGTATGTACATGAACAGCTTGGATTTCTGGAATTAAAAACTTAATACTTAATTTAACACATTGAATTGTCACTTAAAATTTATTTATGGCTGGAATTAAAAGCTTAATATTTAGTTTAACACATTGAATTGTTACTTAAAATTTATTTCTGGCCATGAGTTGTAAACACTGATTTTGGTTGCAGGTGTGTACAGTTGGTAAAACCATCCAACAGATTCTTTCTGGCAATTTTGTGCATATTGTAAATCATAAGGTATTCACAATATTGGCAGATAATTGTAAATTATTATCATCCAAAATGGTTAGTAGGTCATAGATCACCCTTGATTCTTTGATTGCCTTTTATCACAAAATACAAGTTGTTTTCATTCTTTGTATATAATTTTATCTAATACCTCGAGAAAGGGCAAGGTTTGATAATTTTTTTTTTATGTAATTATGATCCGTGCTATATTATTATTTGGAGTTTTACTACGTATGGTGTTTTCTTTCTGCTATAAATTCCTCACCTACCTTCAGGAGAGGATTTGAATTCGAGATTTCTTTATAGAAATTTTGAGACCTATTCTGGAGGGGATAGGCTGTATCCTGAGTTTATGTTCATTTTGTATACTTGCTTAATAGGACTGATAATGTTGGACATGAAATGATAATATAATACGAACTAAAGTACAAAATTAGCAGAGTTTTGAATTTGAGTTTTGTATTCTTTATTATTTCGTGTCAACTTTATATTGGTATAAAAATAACCGTGACGTATTCTGTTGGCTCAAAAGAGGGGTTTGCATTCTAAGACTTGATTGATACAATTTTTTTTTTTTTAATTAGAAACGATCATATCTTTACTAGCTGTAAGAATTGAGATGAAGGAATATCTGAAATTAAAAAAAAAAAATTTGAAAAAGTAAGAGAATAGCAAGGGTAAACAAAATACTCAAACCCACACGTTTTTATTTAATTTTGAGAAAAAAAAAAAAGGAAAAGAAAGACCCTTTAATAATTATATTTTCTAATTTTTTCTTACAATTTGTTATATTTATTTCAGTTTTTGAAAATTTAACTGAAAGGCTTGGTGATTCTAATAAATTATAAATCACGAACCGTGTACTTAATTAAGCCTACCATTGCATACCACACATCAAGTGATGAATTTCGTCTCTATAGTCTATACACGTACCACGGCCTAAAATGTACTGCATTTCAAGTAACTATGAAAAAAAAAAAAATCATAGAACATTTAGGTCACCCCTCATCCTTTACTTGGACTATAAGAAGTCGGAATGTAAATTCAATCTAGTCTAATATTTAGAAATTATAACTGTATTAAGTTCAATCTAGTCCGTAAAATGATAGGTATATTGATATTAGCTCTTCCATTGCCAAATTAACACCCAATTAATGAATATTCTAGAAAGCAATAAAAACAAGAAAGCCCAATTAATGAAAATGGAAAATTTAAAAAATTCAATACATAAACAGTATATAACTGTTAAAATCAAATCTCATGAATAAAATTAATGTCAAACATGAATAAAAGTGATTAAATTAATGTCAAACATGAATAAAAGTAATACTAAACAAGAACAAAATATATTAAATAATGATACTTCCATAGATTGTATTAATGAATATTCCTTGATACAAGGAAGTTCTTCAACTGCAAACATTTGTACACACATAAGCAGCCAAAAATATCACTTCTTCCCAGGGAGAGGAGAAGGCATTATATTGAACAGGTAGGAAGATGTGTGAAGGCATGTAACAATTTTTTGATGCATTGAAATTTTTTTAAAGAAAAAAAGTAAAAGCTAATTAAGTAAATTAATCTCAACTCTTTAGTACTTGCATTATCTCTAGATCTTGAATTATGTCTTATCCTCGTTAATTGTCACCCTCTCCTTTTTCAACAATTCCTGTAACAGAAACAAAGAAATTCTCATTGCAACCATGTGCTCAATCTTAAGATAAAAACAGAAAAATAATGTGAAATTTTTGTGTGGCATCACTACAAGTATCATTATTTTAAAACCGCTTAGTAGTATGTTATAATTTAAATGCATTTTAATTATTAAAAAATATGTTTAAAATTATTTGAAATAAAAATAAAGAATTTATACAACTTCTTTCTATTAATTTTGGAATTAAAGGTGAGTTGAGTTGAGTTAAATTGTATTACCACTAAAAATTTCAATAATTTTTAACTTTATACATGAGCTCAATAAAAAGATTGTTTTGTATTGAGATTGAAATTATTTGAAAAAAATAAATAAATTTGAAGCATTTATAGCTACAACATATGAAATTCAATACGAAAATATAACTTAAACTTCAAAATATTAGTTTTTCCAAAAACAGCTCAAACTACAACATATGAAATTCAATACGAAAATATAACTTAAACTTCAACATATTAGTTTTTCCAAAAACAGCTCAAACAATAATTAAAAACAGATCCGTAATACTATGTGGAACTATGAATTTTGAAAAACTATCTCACCTATGTTTTTAGCATCAAGTCCTTCATGCATAAAAACAGGAGTTTTCTCTTCAACTATTCCTTGCAAAACCCCAATATTTCTGTCTCCTTTCTTGGATACAGTGTGATGAGTACTACTCCTTTTCAAGCCCAACCTCTCTTTCCACCAACCTGAACTCTTATGTACTCTTGGCAGTGCATCAAACTCATCATCATAATCATCATCATCCACAAGTAATTCATCTCTTAAAGTCATTTTCCTAAGCCTGCTGATGCAATTTTCCTTCAAAGGTAAGATTGTGCCCTTGCAAAAGATCTCATCCGCAGGGATCATTTTGTAATTTCTTACAGAGAATTCAAAATCTGAAGAAACTGGTGCTTCTCTATATTTGATAGCTTGATCTTGAGAGTCTACAAAATCATTGGAGAAGGAGATTCTTGGGTCCATTGAGGAACTGTAAATGCCTTGTTGCTCATTGTTGAACATGTTTAAGCTTGCCATCAACACTCAAATCATTACCCACTAAATCTTTTTAAGTTTTTTTTTTGCCTTTAATTCACTGTTAAAATCCACATGGAGATGCTTGTATTTATATAGTGGTTAGCTTGTTTTATGTGCATGTTTAGCAGACATCTCATGTTACTTAGATTTGTCTTTTTCTGATTAAAGATGGGATTAATAAAACATCTATGGCTTAATTGGCAACTGTATTTGTTTCTTTCTTGTTGATATATAGGATTCAATTTCTAGATCATAAATGAAATATTTTCCTTTTTATGAATTGCATAATTGAGGTATAATTAACAGTGTTTTTATCAAACTGAAAAAAAATAAACTTATAGCCTCCATTTGTTTACAGGAAAATAACTTGTTTCTGAAAAATATTTTTTAAGAAAATATTTTTCAAAAAGCTCATTTTAATTATTTGATTACCACATTAAAATTTAATTAACACTATAAAAATATCAGAATTAACAGTATTCTATACATGTTAAAAAACTAACAATTAACAATAAGTATATTTCTATAACATCAATGTGTTAGTAGTATTGTAAAAATGTTTATATATAATGGTGATAAAAAAAAATATTAATTATAATGTTTTATATATTGGATGGTAGTGTCGTTAACTCTTATTAGCATCATTTTTTTTACCTTTTAATAACATGATTTATATGCCGTTAAAAGGTGTTATTTAATAATGAAAATTTTTGAAAATTTTAATTATAAGACTATAATTATGTTTAAATTTATAAAATTTTATAATTTATAATATGACCATAAAAATACATAAAACAATGAATTATGGTGATTAGTTATTTTTTTTATGTGTTTTACCTTCATTATAATGATTTGTAAAAGTTTCGAAAAATGGTCTCCTCAATTGAAAATTGAAAATGTCTTAGTTTGTCTTCAACAATATATATATATATATA
>CANXYC011586847.1:0-36891 GCA_948193065.1 Aleurites moluccanus
TAGAGTTATTTAATACAGACACATGGATAACAAGAGAACTAAAATAGTGCTATTTATTATTGCAATGAAAGGATGGAAAAGTGATTGGAATAGTGAAAAAATAGTAGAATGACAAAATCATAAATAAGAGCAACTCCATGAGTATTTTCGGAAATAAACTGTTTAGGTTACAGAATTGAATCCATAATAATTTTAAATGATAGAATAGCCCAAAATAAGTTATTTCATTCCCCACGGTGAATATTAATTTTTAACAGAATGAACAAAATAAATTATAGAAAGTTTTAGGGTAAAAGTGCAAATAAGAAAATTTATGGGCCAAATTACAATTATCAAAAATTGTAGGGACCACAAGTAAAATTATTTAATGAGAATCAAGGATGGTCATCACACATAGAAGATTATGGAGAATTCTAGACTAGTCTTTTCATATATGTAAAGGTGACAAATGGTCCATTTTCTAGAGAATTCTACATTATACTCCATCATTCAAGACTTTTGATGAAATTGGCCTATAAAAGGAGGAAGATTGATGGTCATTCACACCCTTAGGGTCAAATCACCAGTGAAGAATAACTCTAAAATAATTTTCATCCCTTCCATAGAAACCAACCAAAGTTAGATAGGGAATTGATGAGAGGAAGAAGAAAAAATGGAGGGAAATGACAGAAAATTAGTATTCGAGCAATTTAGGAGAGCAAGATGATGGAATTCAAGTGTTTTAATTTGAGGTATGATTCTTAAACTTAGTTTTTAAATTATATTTAAGAGTATTATAGTTTAATTAAGTAGATAATTGAATGAATTGAACTAAGGAAGATAAAGATGAACAAGGATTTCAAAAGATTCTGAAATTTGTTTTAGATAGTTATTTATAGTTTTAATTACATAAATTTAATGAATGAATTTGAGGATAATCAAAACATAAAAGTTGTATATAATTATGCTAATTAGATTTTTGTAAAAGGAATTTGTAAAATTTGAATTGAGGAAAGAGTTATTAAGTAAAAACCGTGAGTGACTCAGATGCAAGATTTCAGGAAAATGCTACTGCGTTTTTATTATAAAGAATGTTAGAGACAGAATTAGGAGAAGTATCTAATATAAAAAGTGTTCATTTATATCTTATCTAAAGGCATGTGAAATTTTTTTGTAATTGGATTTGTGATTTAAGAGATATTAAGCCATAAGTGAAATCTACCTGAATTTACTGATAAACAGAATATAGGTTATAAAATTCTATTGATATGAGGACCTTAGATTCTGAATTAGGAAAGTGGTAAACATAAAAAATATTTATTTATATGTTAACTAAATTAATGTAAAATATTTTTGCAATTTAATTATAAGCATGGTAATGGAGTCTATCCGGATAGAGATTTTTGGATAGTAAATTAACTTTAAAAATTTACTAATAATTAAACAGCAATCCAAATAACTTAAAATTTGAATATGTTATAAAATTACATGTATAGTTTAAGTAGAAATTATAATTACAATAATTGGATAAGTGTAGATTGAGTTATAATCAAAAGAACAAAGTCTGCCCATGTGCAAATTGCATGGCAGCAGTGTTTACGACAAGGTTAATTTCAAAGGATCACCATAAACTGTATAATGGTGGGATTAATGTAAATTTTGGATATATTGGAGTTTGAAATGTCTAGTTTAATTATAAAAAAGAATTGAAACAATTGGATAAGTGTAGAGGGAGATATAGGAAACGGAACACAGGCTGTCAGTGAGGGTTTTATATAGACAAAATCTAGAAATTGAGAATTTTTAGGAAATTCTTTAATATAAGTATAATTAATATAATTTCATATTAGTTAGTATCTAAATTAAAATTAATTAAATATGTAGAGTCAAGAATGAGTAAAAGATAGCGAAGAGTACCACAAGTGCTAAAGTAATGGACCAAAGAAATAGGAAATGGAAAGTATAATAGTGAAGTACTCAGTGAGGTGAGTTACTTATACATCATTTATTGTTGTTCATTGTCTTAATGTGATATATTATAATCATATGTGTTTGATCTTTATTTGACCAAATATCTTCTTGATTATTGACCAAGATTGTTCCACAAAGTTTCGGACCGATTGAATTGCCTATTGAATTGTTTCCATTAAGTATTTGCTTTGTGAAATCAAGCCTTATTGAATTTGTTCTATAAACTCTAAAGTAATGCACACCAAATTTTTGAATGATCACCGTTGCACCTGACTAATTCTTGAATATATTATTCATTGTTGTATTATGAATCTATACCATGTTCACTGAACTATAGTATCCTTGACTGATTAATGAGCAACCATTGAAAGTGTATTGTACTATACTGCTACTTATGATTGCTGGATATTGCTAATGAACTGATATTAAAGCCCATTGGCTTATCGCCTATGTAGACTTGACAGAGCTATCGCACTGACGGGATAGTGAGTAAATATATTCGACATTGTGCACAATGAACTTTTTATATTGTTTACCATAACTAAGAATGGACTTGTCCTAGCAATAAGATATGACCCGCCTTATGTAATTTATAAATGTAATACGAGAAAGTTAAATGTGATAAGTATTTAAGGTCATTTATCTGTCATTTATACGTCCTTATATATATATATGTGCTCTACATATATATGTGTTACTGTTGCCAAATTGTTCAGTGACACCATTCTTTGATATCTGTTGCTTTTACATGTGAACATGAAACTAAGAACTTGACCACTCAATGTTCTTCATTATTGATACCCATTCCTTTCACCCAAGGCATTTGGTGTGCAAAGTATTTATATCTAAAATATAACATTGACACCCATTTTACTTGTTCTTCTTAATCATTGTTATTCACTTAACTTGAAAACTCTTTTATTTGTTCCTCCATTGCTACCTATTTAATGTATATGTTTAATGATGTATAATTAGCTCACCTCATATTGTTATACTCACCTCATAATTATTTATTATTTTACAAGAACATATAGTAGAAGCTACATTCCAAGTCACTTCTTCCTCTGACTTGGGATATTGAAGAGTCTATGGTAATTGTTATATCTTGTGAAGTCAAAAGGTAAACTCTTTAGAGCTCCATGGTACTGCATATAGATAAGTAAATAATGCATATGGTACTATGTATATAATCAAACTGATTAACATGTTATAAGTACAATAAGGTTTAGAAATAAGCGAAATGACAGAAGCACATGGTTAATAAGATAAGTATTATGTGATTATGATTAAAACAAAGTATGTATGATTGGAAATAAGATATTGAATGGAATGTAATACAAATGAAATGAAAAAAAAAATTGAAGTAAGGGTTATAGAAATATAATGTATGTATTATTGAACTGTGAAGATCAAGGGTATAGAATGCAAAAGAAATAAAAAAAAAAAAATGGAATAAAATATATTATGCAGGTTATGAAAATTGATAAATGATTAACTGAATTTGACATGTTAACGGGTATGTGGTGACCTTAGATTTACCCGTGCTCTAAAACCGTCATGTCTCAAAAGTGGGATGTGACAGATTCCGATTCCGTGCTAAATTTACTAAAAATTGAAAATATATGTATAAAATTACAAAGATTTTTAGTTCGTGATAAAATTACAATTTCACAAATAATTCGTGATTTTTTTATAATTAACCCAAAAATATATATATGTGTGTGTGTCAATATGTTTTTCGCCACGTTATAATTATGCGTTGAAAAGTAAAGTGGAGAAAGAGAACTTATCTGATTATATATGAAATTGAGAAGCAATTCCAAAGAGTTTATACGAATTCAAAATTTAGAGATTTTCAAGAGGAGTTGAAAGACATGTTTCATTGTATCCTTCTCTTATTGAAAATAATGGCTCCTTTTATGCGTATGAGGTTGTAGAAGATGTTAAAATTGGAGACAAGAGAAAGGATGTTATTTTTACAGTACATTTTGATGAAACGTAATGTGAAGTAAATTGTAAGTGTCAACTCTTCTGTTTTAGAGGAATTCATGTCACAATAAGGAAAGTGATCAAAGAGGTTCTTTCTAAATACATATTCTAGCTCATTGGAAAAAAGATTTGAAGTGGAGATACACTGTGGTTAAAAGCAATAATAATCAATGGATTCAAAAGAACAAAGGTATGAGAAAATGTTTAATGAATTTCAGGAGGTTGCTACTATAGCTGCAGATTTTGAAGAGAAGTGTGATATTGTGGTCAAGAGCAATATTTTCTAAATCGGACTAGTGAAGACAGAGAGTCAGAGAGTCGATCGGAATCGAACCGATTAAATAAAAAAAAAATCAGTATGCATATATATGTATATATAATTTGACATTTATTATATATATGATAAAAATAAATATAATGCAATTATGACTAAAGCAAGAAATTATATAAAATTATATTTTTTATGGTGTCAATCCAATCACATTAAATAAAAAATTATATATATAGTAAGTTATAAATATTCACTTGCTCAAACATCTACTCACGCAATAGGATAACATGCAATAGGGTTATAATTTTAGTGTCTGGTAGATTTTATCGTAAGGCAAAATTAAAATGAAGTTATTGAAATTCTCTTAATTTCTTTTAACTCAAAACGAAGTCATTTTTATTTGAAAAAAATGACGTTGTTTTGATAAAAAATTAAAAATTAAAAATTAAAAATTAAAAAAATATAAAAAAGCTGACACACTTGAACCAGAAAAATCGATCCGATTCACCGATTAACCAATCGATCCTCTAATTTTTTAACTGATTTTTGGAGACAAGTAAATGAAAATTAACCAGACTGTCTTTGATTCGGTTTTCGATCTTTCCTATTCGACCGACTAGTTCAGTCCGATTTTAATAATCGCGGTGGTCAAGAGTGACAAGGAATTAAAAGCTAAAATTATCAATGTTGAGTTAGCACATGTCAGGCAAGGGTCTAGTCAAACTACGTCTTTACCTACACAGTATGTTATTATTGAAACTCAACGCGAAATACGCAACGGAGGAAAGAAAGTGTAAAGTCCTTTAATTTCTCTGAAGAAACACTTTCGCAGCATCTAAACCAAGTGGGTAGGAAGTATGAATAATAAGGTATGTTACTCTTAATTTTAATACCCTACTTTATATAATTTTAAATAGTTATGTGAACTTTCTTCAGATAAACGTATAAATCTTCAAGCATATCTAACTAGTCCTTGAAAGGAATGATATGACATGAAAAATATTTTGTTTGATACAAATGCAACACAGATAGGGGGCTTATCTAACTCAGACAATTGGGTTATGGCATTCCAAGGCTGTCTTTTCTAATATAAATTGGTTCAGCTTTTGGGCATTTCTACTGTGATAACTTATAGGAATTTGGCTTGGGTCCTTTATTGGAATCGTCCTGGGCCTTTGTTTTTGCTGGTTTACATTCATTCAGTCTTTTTTAGTCTTCTTTAGTTATACTTCTTGCCTAGTCGTTTATTCTTATAGCATGTACTGCAAGCTTTTTGGTATGCTAATCTTATATATATAAAAAAAAACAATACAGGTATTAAAATATAAATTAATAGGTAATTATGCACAAATTTTAATATTTCCTTCAATTTTCTTATACTGCAAATGAAATTCATATTTATAGGGACATATGAATCTATATGAAACACAAAGGCCTAATAGATTGAATATCAAAGAATATAATTTTGCTCAAAATTCATTAAATGCAAGTCCTAAAATTTTTTAGGATTACTATAGACATTGTATACTTAAATTATTGCTAATAAGAATCGGAAATTTCTTACTTACACTAAGTGTATATATTAATTTAATAATGTTGAAACACATTAAGTAAAAAAGAGTATTAATGTCTTTTTATTTGACAAAAAATAGACAACAGATTCATATTTATTAAAATCTATCATCACTCATTTATTTGATGTATAAGATAAGTTTATACACTTGGTGTAAGCAATAATTTTCTATAAGAAACTTATTCAAATATTTACTTACTCCACTTCATTTTGCAGGGAGCATCATTCTTATGCAACAGCCTCCTATATGATTGAATAAGAGAATAAGTTTATTCTATGTAAAAGGGATACATAACCTTTTTCATGGATATTTTATTTAGAAAATGTTTCTTAGTTGTACAAGTTTATGCTTTTTGGAGGAATATATATTAATATTATTATATTCTATATTATTTCAACTCATAAAGAATTTTTGCTTTTTGTTTGGCTTATTGAAATGGTAATAAAGGTTGTAGAAAAAATTGAACAAATGTATAAACATTTAGGTGTCTTATTTGTTTATTATAATTTACTTTCTCATATTATTTTTATTGTACCAAAAATTTATTTTCATTGATTTTTTTTCAATCAATCATTAATATTCTGAGTTATTGTATTAACTGAAATTTAAAATTAGTATGAAAAAATAACAAGAATGTACATTATTCATATCAGTGAAATTTATTTATAGGAAAAGAGATAAAATTAGAACATACATAATTGAAATTATTAATTAAATTATATTTTTTATGAAAAAAATATTAATTTGATATTGTTTTCTTTTTCTGAGACTTGTTATCCAAACGGGTTAGATTATGGTATCTATATTCAAGCTCTGTTATTGGATTAATAATAATGTCAGTCCGAACCGAAACTAAAAAAGATATGTCAGCCGATTTATTTGTGAGTAAATGTCAACTGATTTATTGATGTTGAGCTACGAACCAAACTCGGTTGAACTTGAGGGAAGTGTGCTGGAAAAAGTATCCCACTTCGAATAATAATAAGATTTATAAGTAAGTGTTGAACCTAGTATAAATGAATTGATTTTATGTAAGTGAATTCTAATATTTATTCACTTATAAGTCCACATATATATAGGTCCATAAACTTTAAAATAGTATTAGAGTTTTATGTTCAAACAGACTAAAATATGAGATTCATGTTCAAGTCCTATTGTTAGATTGATGATGGTATTAGTCCGAATCGAAATTAAAAAAGAGATATCAGCCGATTCATTTGTGAGCAAATGTAAACTGACTTGTTAATATTGAGTCATAGGCTAAGTTTAATTGCACTTAAAGGAGTACATTGAAAAAAAATCTTATATTAAATAATAATAAAATATATAAAAAATTTATAAGTGAATATATATTGAATCTAGTATAAGCTAATTGATTTTATATAAATAAATTTTAATATTTATTTATTTATAAATTTATATGTATATGGGACATCAACTTTAATAATGATAATAACTTTAATAATGATAATGAGGCCAAGGATGAATATATTACATGAATTCAACTTACAATTTGACCTATTAGCTTATGGTTGAATAATAAACTCAATATTCCAACTGAGTCAATAATATATATATATATACACATACTAATAAATGGGTCCACCATGTGCAGCATGCCATTCTCTCTATGCTGTCCAAAGAAAACATTCTTGTTTTCTGCCCCTTCCCCAGTTAATATTTTTCTGTGTCAAGAGGATGACTAGCTTCCATGCCTCATTTATAAACCCACCTATGGCTAGCTAGCTAGATGCTTAATTAATTAATTAACTAATTAATTTTGCAGTACTCCAACAGCCACATATCCAAGTTCTATTTCAATTTAGCAGTTGTTGACCCATCAAGAGATTACATATAGGCAGTTATACCAATTTTCCTTTTGAGAATAATCTTGGCTTCACCTATATAATTTCTTTGGTATATAATAAATTTATAAAAGGGATTTGATGTCTGAACCTATGACCTGCTGCTATGATATAGGTATTCAACCAATAAGTTTTGAGTCTTACTATGCATATATAATATAATTTTCAATAAAGTCTAATTAGTAAAAAGTAAAAAGTTTAAAATGTATGATCTATAGCAAACTAATTGCATGCAAATTAATTTTTAAGGTGAAAGGTTCCTTATTATTTTGCTAAATGAATATTAACAAAATTTAAAGACCTTGAATATAAACTATTTTGACGGATCTATCATCAAGTTCAATTCTAGTTACTTATATAGTTCCTTTATCAGCCTTTTACTTAGAATTACAAATAGAAATTAGTTAACCATATAATTACCAATAGAAATTAGTTAACCCCCTACCTTCCAAATTTCTACCTTATAGTGATTTAGTATTAGATCATTTATAAAGTGTTTGTATTATAATAATTCAAAAAAAAAATCAAGATTCGAACTCTAAGAGCATGTTTAATTTACTCTAGAATAAGGACTAGAATGCAATTCATAGAATATGATTACATTTTTTTTTTGCTTTAATTCATAAATGATTTAATTTTTTATTTTTTTACATTTAAATAATTCTAATTTCTATGATATATATTTTTAACATAATTATTCATTTAATCTATAAATTTTATTTAATTATTTGAAAAACAAACTGGAAACATGATTTTTAAATTTTACACATTCATTTTTATTTGGATTTCGATTCCAATGTTCAAACAAGGGTTAGTCTTTTTTCCTTTTGAGAATTTCCAACTAAGAAAAACAAATATGAGTGATCGCTATTATGCTAACCAACATCACAATAACAATTAGATACTATATATATACACATACAAAACACTCTATGCTATATGTATGTGCAAGTTGTGTGTTGAAACAAGAAGAGAATCACAAACAGAGTGTATAAAATAACAATTAGAGGTTACTAATCAAGAATGCCAAAAATTATTCAAGTACACCGATAACATAATTTCAATGAGGTAGACGACATAGTAACCAACATCACAACAACAATTAGATCCTATATATATCAGCGCAAACGCTCCATGCTATATGTATGTGCATGTCGTGTATTGAAACAAGGAGAGAATCACAAACAGGGTGTATGCAAACAAGATTACATATGTCAGACTTTATCTATGTACAACAAACAAAAACTCATACAACAAAAAATTCAGCTTGTACGAGTTTCTGACTTACAATCCATCCGCCAAAATACAAATATTTAAATTGATTGATCTACACAAGTGTGTGTATATATACCATACCTATTAAAGATTTTAGACAAACACCCACCAGCAGTTACCACCCCAAATTGATCTCCTTTTTTATTCTTGTTTGGAGCTTTCCTTTTTGTTTCATTTATATTATACGTATGTATATAATAAGTTGAATTTGAATTACCCTTTTTTCTTCTCATTTCGAGTAATGATCAACTATACTTTGCATCACCTTAGCCTGAGTAGCAAGACATGTCATATAATGTGCAGTTTCCTCCAGTAACCCACAAAAATCCATGGCTGTCCCGCCAGGAATGAGCTTTCGAAGCATATCAGTCTTGTTCATCTTTCCTGTAACCTTATTATAATTACTCTTTATAACCCTTTTGTTCTTCTTCTTCGATCTCAAACTTTTACTTTTCAAAATTCGATGAAACCTCCTTCGGTTTCTTAGCTTCAAAAGAAAGGCTTTACTCCAAGCCCTTCTTGACCCAACTGCACGAGCCATTGATGAATAAGCAGCAATCTTTATTCTACGACTCCTTTTAAGAATTTCCCCATCATCATCAGAAGAAGAAGCAGGACCAAGTCTATTGTTAGTAGTTCTTATCTTGTTAAGGGATGCAAGAAATCTACTAACAAACCTGGTTTTAGTAACTATAATCTCCTGCTTTGAATTCATGCCTGCAAGAGGGAAAAAAAACTAGGGTTT
This sequence comes from Aleurites moluccanus, assembly GCA_948193065.1. Taxonomy (NCBI): domain Eukaryota; kingdom Viridiplantae; phylum Streptophyta; class Magnoliopsida; order Malpighiales; family Euphorbiaceae; genus Aleurites; species Aleurites moluccanus. The sequence goes on from CANXYC011586847.1 coordinate 9,670, forward strand.
TGAAGAATGAGGTGTGAGAGAGAAGAGGATGGATATATAGTATAGGTATAGTGTTTTGTGGTGTTAATAATCCTAGTACTAACTAACTCTGACACACAAGTCACTTTGTTGGCATGAATAATGGGAAGAGAGACAAATGAGCATTGGAGATTGGAAGTTGAGATTTTCTTCTGACACAGAGAGGGACCTCTTGTTTATTGCAAGGACAAAAGGCAAATTTCATTTCTCTGACACACAATCACAAGCTATAATAAGCCCCCCAAAAAATAAAACAAAAGAACCCAAAAGCCTAAAATTCAGAGAGAGAGAGAGATTTCTGGTGGAGAGAGAGAAAAAGAAGGAATATAATTTAGATGAGAGTAGTATAGGGATTGAATTTGGATGGCTATAGAGAATTTCCCTACTTTTAGAACTTTAATTAATTAATTTTTGGTTTATTATGAATATATAAAATCCTGAGTATTCTGACAATAAAATTAATAAAATCCTGAGAATTAGTCTTACAATAATAATTAATTTGTATTTATTAGAGCTTAATTTTCGAGCTCAGTACCTAAAAAATAATTTATGAATATATAAATTTTTAAATATATAAATCAAAGAATACACTATTAAATTCATCAGAAAATAAAATTTAATATTAATTAAGACATTAATCAGTCTAAAAATACTCATACCGACATAAAGGCCGTCCCTCTCGTGTGTCTGTTTCCATTAAGAGAGCGTGACATTCACGCAATCTCCATTTGTGTGATAAAGTCGTGTAAAATTATGCCTATCCGTGTTTGCTTTCTTTTAAGGAAAGAATGATAAGCCCACCTCAACAGAGAAGAGGTGTCATGTTTCTAATTGTGCGAGATGCGCGCGTGATCTAGACGCTCTTAAATGCAAGAGAAAGAAATGCATTTTAATTTATTTTTTATTTATATATTATAATATAATATATATTTCATTTTCAAGACACAGGGTTGGAGAAGTGGATTTGTGGACCCACCAGGGGCCAACCACCACATGATCGCACATGGTTGAGTTACCCACTTGTCTGTTGGAACCTTTTTTTTTATTTTTATTTTTTTTTATTTTCTCTCTTTTTTTCTAATCTTTGATTACTTGCTTATCAATTGATGCTTTATGTTTGTGTTAGGTTTGATCTTTCTATTATTAGATTTAATACTCCATTTATATTACTTCAATTTACATATTTATCCCTAATATAAGTGTGTTTTACATATGGATTATTTAATTTCTTTATTTATATATGCATTTCTTTATGGCAATTTTAAATAGATTATTACGTTCTTTTTGGTGCAATTACATTAAAATAATAATAATAATAATAATAATAATAATAATAATTACCATTTTTGGAAAAGTAAATAATTAGTATAGAGGACGATAATACTCTACCTAGTTAAGTATATTAACCATTTTCTCTTGTAATTAACTAAATTTAATTCTCATCCCCAAAAAAAAAAAACAAAAATAATTCTTAAGATCAAGTCACAAAAGAAGATTTTTTTTTCTTGTATTATTATTATTATTATCATCAATTTTTCTAATAAGTGTTCTAAAAACACTAATTGAAAAATAAAAATTCAAATAATATTAAATAAAAAATTTAAAAATAAATTAAATGATTAAAAATATGTTTATTATTGCTACTTATTTCTCTAATTTATAAATTAATGTTTTGCTATAGAAGGAATTTTTTTTGAAAATCACGCTTTCTTATTTTTCACATGTTGCAATAATATTCCAAGGCGAAAATATGTAGAGGTTTGGAGGAGCCATAGCCCTCCTAAAGCTTTTAAATATTAAAAAATTATGTCTAAAATTTTATGTAATTTTTAAAAAATATACCAATGTCCCTCTCTAAGATTATTTATATCATAACTGTAGTCCTTTTATTTCATGTTTACTCTCACTTATTTTTTTACCTTATATTTATTTGATCCTTTGATACGATAACATATATTTTTTATATAAAAAAAAGAGTCTTTCAATCATAAAGAAAAAGAATAAATTTCGAAAAAATAATTAAAAAAATTACAATTAAAATTAATATAAAATTAATTTTACATCTAAATTTTATTGACAAGTTATCAAAGTAATAATATTTAACCTAGCAGCTGTAGTTAATACATTGGTGAAAAACACATTCTACTCGAAATTAACATCAAGTCGTTTAATGAGTCTGAGCGGTGAAAACCAGACGAAATCTTTTCTCTATATTGGAGAAACAAATAAACCTCCATAAAAAAAAAAAAAACAATTTCAATTTTCACAAATAAAAATCACACAAACAAATAAATATAAATATAAATAAAGAAAACTAGATCTAACATTAAAGTTTTATTCAAAATAAATATAAATAAGGTAAAAAGAAGAAAAGAGAGACAGAAAGAAAAAACGGCGATTATGATAAAAGGTTACATTATTTTTATAGTATCCCTAATAATATTATTAAATTATTAATTTAATAATTGAATGTTTACCTTCTAATATAAAAATTAAATATTCAAATTTCACCACTTTTTTAAAATTTTCCAATTGAAAAAAGAAGAAGAAGACAACATTGCATTTGTTTTTTAATTATTGAGCATTGTATATCAATATTGTATTTTATTATCAACCAACTTTTTTATTCAATAGTATTTTGGATTCGTTTTGAGAACCATAAGATTTTGAATTTGATTAATTGGAGCTAAATGTAGAAAAAGATATTGTATCTTACTGCTTCCCCTTCATTCTTTATACATATTTTAAAGTTTTTTCTATTATTCTTTACTAGTATACTTGCAAAATGCGTGAATTTAGATCATTTTTTTTTTATTTAACAAAATATGTTTTAAAAAAAATTTAACAAGTTAAAATTATTATTATTATTTTAATAAATTTAAATATTATCTTATGATAATTTTGAATATTATACTATAAATAAAATATATGAACTAACTAAGAGAATGATAAAAAAAAAATTAAATATATTGATTTGCATAAATTTTAATTAAGGATTTATAAAAACACAGTAAAGTGAAAAAAATTGATGATATGACTTAATTTTTTACAGAGTTATTTGATGCATATTGAAATTTTTTTTGAACAACCTCTAAATTGAACTATTATTATTATTATTATTATTATTTTCTTCTTTATTATTAATTTACATTTGATATATATAACAATTTTTTATTCAACTATTAATATGATTTAAAATAATATATGCTTTAATCCAACTAGAAACAATTTGAAATTAACTTAGAACTTACATGTTAAGGGTCAAATCCAAGCACCCACCTAATTGGAATATAAATTATTTGAGATTTGATCTAACAAACGTGTTTTACTTAAAATTGCACTAAATTAGGCCAACAATAATACCCCTATTTCTACTAGATATTCTCATCTTATATTTTCTCTTATAATAGAGTTTTTTTGGCCGGCCACCACCATCACATCTTCATAGAATTTATGGACCAATTCAGAGATCACAGATATCTGAGGATGTGAAATTCATAGTGACAAGTTAGCTCGCTACATGTGTCCCTAACTTAATGAATGCCTTTATTTTTTTTTTAGAAAATTTTTTGAATCATATTAAAACTCGAATTCAAAATTTTTTAATTTTAAAATAGACTTCAATATTATTAAACTAAAAATTTATTATACATTTAACTTTTTTAATTCAGACATGAAGGGAAAAGTAGTTTTAGATAAGTTTAGATCATCTCAATAAAAAAAATCTTATTAATTTATAAAAAAAATTTCACTCAACTTATCAAAATTTAATTTTTCACATTATCTCAGCCATTCAGAATTAATATCGTGAATATTTTAGTAGCCATATGAAAAATTTTAATTTTTGATCTACATAAATTTTTTATGATTTCGTCGCTATTTCAATTATATATAAGAAAAGATAATAAACTTTTCACTTATGTTATTTGTAAATTAATTATGTGAAAAAAAATTTAAATTTTTTTAAAAAAATTACAAAACAAACATATAAATAAAGTAATTATATACTTTTTTTATTTTTATATTTTTTTTAAAAATTTGATAGGGTAACTCACAAGAGCTCAGTCCTTGAACAATTTACTGGAAACGGACATGGCTTTCAAATGGAATCCTTCTTATTTTTATGTTATTTTCTGGCGTCTTTTTTCAGTTTTTATGGAAAACTTCGTTACAAATTATATATAATAAGTTTCCAAATTTGTGTCCATAGAATAAGACGACCATCTAATCATAAGAAAGTTGTTGATTTAAAAAGATATAATTAAAGAATGAATTAACTAATCATGATAAACTTTAATTTATAACCAAAATTAGAGATGAAACTAAAAAATTAATTCTGAATGAATCGAGAATTAAATAAATATTGGATGGATTGAGCTTAAAAATTAATAAAAAAATATAAAAGAAAACGATAAAAACATAAAATACAAATCACTTGAAACTGTATAAAAAATTGTACTTCAAAATCATATAATTTTTTTTTTATAAACTAATATTTTTTTTTTTTTTGAGTGACCCAAGTGAGATCAATCCTTCCATAACCAAAATAGGGACAATCTCAAATAAATTTTTGTAAGCAACATAAAAAATAAAATAAAATGATTGTTTATAAAAAATTTTGAAATCGAGATTGAAACTTTGTTTGATTAAACTTTTAGTATAACAATTAATTGACAAGCTATTTACATTTAACTATGCACTTTATTGTTGTAAAAATTGCCAATGTCATACTATTTTACTATTGTTTTCATAGTACTGTGGAGGATAAAACTAAAACATTAATTATTTACTATATATACTACAAGTTAAAAAATATATAAACAAGTCAAAACATGTGCAAATTCATAATTAAGTAAAATTCACTTGAATTTGCATTTTTACAGAAAAAATTTGATTCAAATTTACAATTTATATATAATATTGTTTTTACGTATATGAAAATAATTATCATTTATTTATTTTGAAATTATTTTTAACTTTTGAATTTTAAATATAGAATCCTAATTAATATTAATTAAGTAATAAAAATAATTACTATTTATATATGCGCTTATAAATTGTTTATAAATTATTTATATGTAAACATAAATTGTTTGTAAATATATATAAATAATTATTATTTATATATGCTCTTATAAAATTGTTTATAAGTTAGTTATATGTAAACATAAATTGTTTATAAATATATACAATTTTAAAAATGATTATTTTAATGAGTTTTTTGACGAGATTTGTTAAGAATAATAATATGAAATAAATAATTTAAAATAAAATAAATAAGTGAAAAATGAGTAGTATAACCTATTTTTTGAATGATAGTTATTATAACATAATAAAATTCTATCAAAATCTTTTTTTTTTTCTCATCCAACTCATATTTTATATTAATTTATTTATATATCTCTAATATAACTATTTATAATTATATTTATCTGAAATAATTATTTTTAAAATGCTCGTTAGAAAAATTATTTGAAAAATGTTATGATTATATATATGTCGGTTTTATATTCGAGTTTATAAATCTCTTATCCATTTTTAGGTTAAAATTAAATGCAATTTTAACAACTAGAATATTGTTAAAATGAAATGCAATTCTCTCATAAAAGAAAAGTTTTAGTTCCTTGAATTATGAGAATTTGCAAGGGTATTGGAGGCATTAGAACCAATTTTAGAGGAAAGCTGAGTTAGCTTAAAAATGTTAAAAGTGGCAATAATCACACATGTCCTCTTCTTTATGCTTTATTAATTATCTACAAAGAAATCGACTAATTCTACTTGACATTTCAACTACGATATTTTTCATTAGATTCTTTATCTTGTGGCTAAGTTATGTGTGATGTGCACATCTCATTTATTTATGAGATATTTTTTTTTTCATTTTTCCCTTAGTATTAAACTTAATTATACAACCACAATAATTTTTAAATATCTTTTATTTTATTTATCCTAAAGTAACGAAGAGAAAGAAGCAGAAAAAATGTTTTTTTTTTTTTTTTAATTTAATATTTTCAGAATCGTATCCAGACTCATGAAGTCTTGAATTTAAACTCCATTTAAAATTAAATTTGCTAAAAAACATTTCAACCCTTTGTTATTATATTATTTTTGTGGTTTTCTTCGCGAATTAAGTTTATTTTTCTAAAATTTTAGCATTTATATCTACCATTTATATAATTTGTATCATACCTATTATTTCAAATTCTACTTATACTTTGAATTTCTTATATTAGTTTCATTTAAATTATTAATGCAATTCATATTTATATATCTTTTACATTAAAATTATTGTAAGTCTCAATCTATTAAATTTTCTTTATTTGTTTTATAATTTGTATCCTATATTGTACTCAAGTTAAATCTTAAAAAAACAAATATTTATCTATTGATGAATCCAACTTAATTTAAAGTCGTTTTGTATTATTATGATATATATAAAATTGTACTTTATATAAAAAATAAATATATAAATAATATATGTGACAATTAAGTCCCATGTGACATATCCACAACCCTTCAATTAACATCATCTTTTAATGGAAAACTTGATTATTTCAACTCTATCTAGTTATCTCAGCCACTTTAAAAGTAGCAAGTCATTTTCACACGATTTCATCACATTTTTAATTTCTTCGTATTAATTAATTATCATGAGAGTTCCACCAACTATTTTACTATAATTAATGTTATTAAAATTTATAAAATAAATTAATTATTATTGTCAAAATATAACATATACTTCCTCTATTTTTTTTATTTATCATTTAAAATTTTACATACATATTAAGACACTTATTAATTAGATTCAAAATAACTTATTTAACATAAATATTGTTTTGAAAATTTTAAAAAAATAATTAAAAATGAAAATGGATGAATTTTTAAAATGACAAATAAAAAAAACGGAGGGAGTATAAAGAAGTAAAATAAAAACCATTATAGTTTGGTTACTAAACTTTTTGAAATAAATAGTATAATGTTTTTTTCTTATTAGTAAACAAAAAGGGATTTTGATGAAACTCTTGTAAGTTGTGTTATATTTCAAAAGGCACAATTCTACATTAAAAGTTTACAAAGTTTTCCAAATTTTATTAATTATTGGAAACTTATTTGAGATTTAGTAAAGAGCAAAGACGAACTATGAGCTCGCGTGCATGAGTGGAAGTGGAAACCCTTTGGGTCTCGTGTATGGGTCAAGACAAGCCCAAATTTGAACCATATTTTGCTACCCACTAACGTTATAATTTTGCTTTATAAATATACAAATTCTTCTATGCATATTAAAAACACTAATACTTTTGTTTTTCTTCTCCTTCTAATATTCTATATTCTCTTTATACTGGTCTTGAGTCTGTTTAAACCTAAAAGGATTGAACTAAATCTTTTAGGACTGTCTTTTAATCATCTCTATAACTCTATCAGAAACAATATATGTTGGGTTACAATTAATCAATACGGGACGGAGAATAAATTAAGTCAAGTGGGTCTGATTATTTCAGCTAAATAAAATCTCATTATTTTATATAAATTTTTTTTATTACACTCATCAAAATTCAACTTTTTATATAGTCTCGATCCACTTAACATTAATTTCCTAAAAATTATTGCATTTACATGACAAATTTTAATAAATTAAACTTTTACTATAAGCAGCAATTGCTGAAGGCGAAATTCCAGCAGCGTTTCTGATCCCATGGTCATGTAGACAGAGAAAGGATTTTGAATATTGTATATCGAGTTCTCTTACCATTCCCTGAAACAAAGAATGACCTTTTATTCACTTTGATTGTCTTTGATACTTTCATAAGGTTCAGTGAAATTCATATCTGGAGTAGGAGCAACAGGGAAGGGAACTCGGGGGTTCCATTTATCGAGTATGGCAGCAATTGCATTGCATTTGTGATAAAATTTGAAACCCTAATCCCCGAAACCCCAAACCCAATAGAGAAAGAGAGAGTGAAGAATTTTGGTTTCATTCATTCATTTTTTTTTTTAATTTATTTATTTATTTATTTATTTTCTAATTTATCAAAAATATGAAAATAATTTTTTTATTCTTAAAAAATATTTTTTAAAATAAAAATATAATTGAATTAACTAAAAATAAAGGACATTTTTGTCTTTAAAATAAAGTTTCAAATCATATTTAAACCATGTTTTTTTATTAAAAGTTGAAAGTACACAAATCAGCAGAAAATCATGTTTGGGGCTAAAACTGAACTCTATGGTCGTGGAGCTCTTAAGGTAAGAAATCCCACGACCATGGATGAAATGCATAGCCGTGGAGGCCATTCTTAAGCCTCATGACCATGGATTTTGTTTATGGCAGTGGGTCATCCACCAAAATAGGCCCACGCTCATGAAAAATTTCCATGACAGTGGGACTTGTTTAAAGGCCTCACGGCCATGAGTTCTTTCCAAGCCCATGGAGCCTCTCATTTTTATGCCCCATGCCCATGATTTTTGTCCAAGCCGGTGAAGCCCAATCAAAGTTTAAAGTCTAATAGAAACCTTCCAAATATAAAATGGTACGTGTTGTGCAAATTTAAAAATCAAATTTAAACAGATTCATGCAATCAAATTGATATGGAAGGTTGAAGAAAATTAAATTGACAACTAATTCAGCTTGATTGGGGGAGCAAAATATGAGATTCAATTTGCTACTAAAAATGGATGAAGATTACACAGAGAGGAGTGATCTTGGATGGGACAGTGGGAGTAGACAGTAGAGTGGAGACACAAAAACTAGTTTTAGGTCTTTCATTTTTCTTTCTTTGTAATAGAAGGGCTCTAGGATTTTAATTCATAGTAGACTTCTATTCTCCATTTTTGTTCTTTCAATTTCATTTGTAATTTCATATTAGTTTTGTAATCAGATTAAATTTAAATTGGAATACCGTGCTTGCGAGCAACAATTGTTATTTCATATTAGTTTTGTAATTGGATTATTATTCAATTATTATTTCTTTTAGTTATTGTTTTAGCTACTGTGTTAATTAACTGCTTTTGCTATTATTTGTTTTTGTTGATATTATTGTTATTAAATTGCAAATTTGTTCCTATGACTTTATTTTGTTTTTGTATCTTTATTTTGTCTATAGTAATTTTTGTCTTGTAGTGAAATTGACTTTTCTGTTCTTTTTTTTTTTTTTTTTTTCTTTTGTCTATTATGTTATTTTTGTTATTGTGTTTATGTATTAATTTTTATTTTGTTTAAAAATTTTATCTGATAAGTTAATTATTATAGATAATAATCAATTAGCTTACAAATTATGAACTTAAAAATAGAAATTTCTAAATTATCTAATAGAGATCATATACAATTTAATTATTGTTAATTTCCTTTTCAGATGTGTGATTGGTATAGAGGAGATCATTTCTCAGTAAATTATCAAATTTATTATTCACTTTCATCACCACCTTCACTATAAAATTACAACAACACATGTTGGGACTATAATGATAATTTTTAGGATTATAGTATGAGAAACCACTAGTTGATTATCATTTTGAACAAATGCAATCAACATTGGAGGAAATCCTTCAATAATATCTTCAAGTTTTTTAAGCAAAACACACCTAAGGAACCTACTTTAGAGGAAATTTTGATAGAGTACATTGAAATGAGTCAAAGATATAGGTAAAAGGTTGACGTGATTGTACTAAAAATGAAACAATCATTCCACATAACAGAGGAATATGTGAATATGATTATGGAGTACCTCCACCAGCAATTTTCTTGGGAAGATGCAATCACCAGCCATTTTGAATATTCTAAGCAACACAATGAAATTGCTGATATAATTGTGAAAATATTTAACAATCATTCCAAAGAATAAAGGAGCAGGTGAGTATAATCTTGAAATGCGTCCAGGAGCAACCATAGGAGGAAATGGTATGGGAAGATGATGAAGTATCTTTGTTAATCCGAAAGGATGAAATTGAGCTTCTTAAAGACCATATTAACTATAATTAAGAAGAAGTAATAAAAAAGAAAATTGAACAAGCATTTGACTCTCAAAGTGCTAGTTAAAAATTGAAAATTTTAATTACATAGACAATATTAAGGATGAGATAATTGTGATGAATCACAAGTTATCTAAGAACTCATGTAAGGTCTTCCAAATTCAAGAAAATTCAAATAATAGAATATTTTTCACGGAGCTTGCATTTTGCTATTTAGGTAAAAAGAGCTTACAAGAGAGAAGTTTAGGAAGAAATTTCCAAGAATTCTTCCATTTATGAAATTATATACTTAACAAATAAGATAACTCGAACGTCTAGCTAATGACGTTAAAAAAACACTTGATGGAAGGTAATCCATCAAAATAAATTATATTTTATTTTTATTTTCTAATTCTTATTTCTTGTCTAATTTTTTATTTCTTAATTTTGTTGATTTTAATTATTGTCTTAGTTTGTTTTTCTTATTCTTTTGATTTTAATTGTTTAATTAGAATATTTTTCTTGTTAATGCTTTTCTTATATTTATTATTAAACTAACTTTTCTTCTAAAAAGTTAGCTTTAAATGAATTATGCATGTCAAAAAACATTATAAGTAAATATTCTGCCCTTTTATTTATTTTTGCTTTTTATTATTTTCTCTTTCTTTATATTGAGAACAATGTGAAATTTTAAGTGTGGAGAAGGATTACTTAATTTTTACTTTATTTATTTATTTGCTTTATTTTCTTTAAAATTTTGTTAAAATTAATTTTTTTTAGTAAATAAATGTCTATTTAATTTTAGAAATATTTTTGAGTTATGAAATATGAACTTGTGAAATTGACTAGTTTTGACATAATTTTGGTGATTTGTCTCTTATTAACCATATAAATTGATATTTGATTTTTGAAATTATAATTTAATGTGGTGATTTTACGCTTTTCTAGTGTGATTTTTGAGCCTATTTTTGGATTGAACATTATCAATCTTATTCTTGTTGAGTGTATGTCATTATGTTGAATTATTCTAGAACTTTCTTGTGAATACTTATTGAGACCACATAAATGTAGCAATTTTAAAGTTTGAAAATGATGAAGGCAATTTAGGATTAACCATTTAACTTAAATAGCCTACTTTTTGAATTCCATTAGATAAACCCTTTTGAACTTTTATGCATATTAAATTTCTTAGAAAACACCTTGACATGAGTTAGCCATTTAAAATGTTATCTTTCACTTACCTTTAGGTTTAAGAGTATTTTAATAATGTATGAGAGTGTTGAATAAAGTGTGGGGAATCTATTTATGAGCAATTATTTAAATTGTGGGAATTTATATATTTAAATTTTATTATTTAAATTTATGCATTGTTAAAATAATTGACATGTGGAAATTCAACTAAAAGAAAAGAAAAGAATAGAAAGAAAGAGAAAAAATGCAATAAAAAGAAAAAAAATGAATACAAGTATTTAAAAATTAAGTTTAAGGTATGAATGTAGAATTAAGAAAAAAATAAAAAAGGTTAGGGTTATGAATTGATAATTAGGATTAAAAAGATGAGTGAGTTTATATTTTATGTATTCATTAATGAAATGCTTTGGAATCTTTTTGCCTATTTTTAATTTTTGTTTCCTATTCTTTACTTAAGTCCCATTATAACCAATGAAAAATCTTCGTATTTATGCGTTGAAATTATGATTCAGTGGTAGAGATTAGATGAGTAAGCATGCCTATGATTATAATAATGCATGTTTTGATTTTGAGTGTCCTAAATTTAAACCCTAAACACTTCAGAAAATGAAAGGTTTTAGAGAATCATTTTCTTCTTCTCCATATAAAATTATTATGTTCAAGTTTTAATTTCGTTTATTTATGATTTTAAGTGTTCGAATTATTATTATACAAGAATGTTGATGTCACACCCCAACTCCAGTGGTGCCACAGTCTTAGGGCAAGAGTAGGCTTAAAACCACCATAAACTCGTAAAACACTCATATCCTGATCTCATACATAATATATATCCACATCATATATAGTTATCATCATATATACTCATTTCTATGAATTATATAATCATCATTCATGCAAATCATCATATGATTTTCTCTTGTTCCTTACCGATCAAAAGATATATCCCACATCAATAAGGAACAAGGGTAACCCATAATGTATCAATTTATACATCAATATAATATCATCCTCAATATCTAACTACAGAGTTCTAGAGTATATTTCTCATACATATGAATACCATAATACAAAATAATATACATCAAAAGAATTACATATAGTCTTCTTGGAGGAATGAATCAAGAAGCTCTGTCTTCTATGTTAGCTCCCTCTCGATCTACACTATCACCTGAAATCTACAAAAGAAGAGTGTGCCTTCAACTCAGTAAGATATAAACATGCAATACAGAGGTCAAGCCAAAGGAACATAGGTATGGAAGTTTCATAAGATTAAGCTTACAAGAACATAAGTACTCACAATCAAATAGTACTATCAAATCATATAATAGAACTGTCATCATCACCAGAACGCATCAGTAGTCTTGCTACCTTATCATAACACATCATCAGAATGCATCAGTAGCCTTGCTACCTTATCGTAACATATATGCTTGGGTGGGCATATGCCTAGAGCTCATGGCCCCCTCTAGGTGGAATACTGATAAAAACCCTATCAGTTGGACTCCCAAAGTACACAATGGAACAATAAATTTACTCTCATTAGAAAGAACATTCTATATATATGCATATCATAGGTCACATACCTTGGATTTCACAAAGAATCATATACCTATACATTAGGAAGGATTGAACAGTCAATTTTAAGGAAACAACATGCATATGTAATGTTTATACTTACCTCAAAGCAAATTATCCTTGTATTTTCCTCAATCACTTGTATATTTAATAATCTCCTCTATTTCCTTGAGTTCCCTTCTCATATTTCAAATCCCTAAATACTCACAATTAGGGTTTATACTTAATAATGTTCATACATGATAAAATCTTATGATTCTAATCATCTTTTAGAATCCTAATATGTTTTCTAACATCAATTTAATCACTTATTAAAGAAATGTGGAAGATTGGGATGAATAGCTACTATTCACCCAAAATCCTAAATCCATATATATCTTACTTATAATCCATAATAAATACTATGATGCTCTTAAACATCTATACTTAACTTATATTCATCTATTCTAACCATGTATTAACTTATCTTGACTTAAGATTGAGTTTGAAACAAATACCTTGAATTGGAGAATTCTTGAGAAGTTGAAATGTTGATGTTTCTTGGTAGTTTAATCCTTGTTTCTTGTGTTAATGGAGACGAAATAAGTGTTTGAAAAGAGAATTTAATGAATTTATGGGTGGGTGAAGTGTATTTATGGAGAAAGCAAGAGAAGGGAACGAAATAAATGAAGTTCTGATAATGAAGAACGAAATCGAGTATTTATAGACCCGTGTCTTCACAGCCGTGAATGCCACTGCTCACGTTGAGCTCAAAGCATTTCTTCACAGTCGTAAAGGGACATTTTACACCCGTGAAGATGAATCTAAAGAGTTGGCCAATTTACATAAAAGCTTTTCTCACGACCTATAATACCCAGTGCTTGGAATGTTAGAGTAGATATGTGTTTATTTATTTGTCTGATGAATGTTAGCCTGTGTATGTTATATGTGCAAGTTGGATGATCTAGAATGCTCTGTTGAGTATAGATTACTCCTAGAATAATTGTATGTATTGAGACATGATGAGTTATGATTGATTTTGAGGTATTAAGTATATGTATGTGTATGTGTAAGTTGATTGAGTTTGGATAAGTTAGAATGGAGAAAACATGAGAAATTCTCATTAGCAAGCATTTTATAGGAGTGAAGTTTCTTCACAAGCGTGAGATATTCTTCACGGGCATGATAAAAGCTTCTATGTAAAGTTGTCAATTCTTTAGATTTGTCTTCATGGGTGTGAAACATACCCTCACGGCAGTGAAGAAATGTTTGGAACCCAACGTGAGCAGTGGCCTTCACGGTTATGAACCCTATTCACGGGAGCGAAGACACGGGTTAATAAATATCCGACCCTTCTTCTTCATTTTCAGACTTCATTTATTTTCGTTTTCTTCTCTTTCTTTCTCCATAAATACACTTCAACCACCCATAAATTCATTAAATACTCTTCTCTTAAACACTTATTTCATCTCCATTATCACAAGAATCAAGAATCAACCTTCAAGAATGTCACATCCCAATTTTGGAACATGACGGTCCTAGGATATAGGAACAACATAAGGCTACTGACACCCATAGAACCCTTATTTAACTTGTAAACATCATCTGCTATAACATATCTATATCTATATAATCAGTCTATATGTTATCATCTGTGATCATATATGATCTCAACATATTTCATTTACATTATATATTAGTAACTAATAATATTACAGACCATACTAAGTATAGTCATCCCAATAATTTACATATCTATGGAACATCTAAAATATATACAAGGAATATATACAAGTTCAATATTTACATTATTATAACACAGCTAGATCCACTGATGAAGAAATCTTAGACCAGCTCTACTCCTGACCTGAAAAGGTAAATCCACTAAAAGGGTGAGTATTTTCATACTCAGTGAGTGAATATATATATTATCACACATTAAGCTAGGTAGGAAATAACAAATGAACAGTATTAACAATTGATTCATGGATAGTACATCAAAGGACCAAATCAAGGAAAATGGTTTATAGACATCAAATATAAATGTATAGACACTGGAATAAATAATAACCATGTATATATAACAGATATTGGGCCATGAAGTGCATATCATTATCAATATAACAGGTAAATAGCATAAGGTGGATTGGACCCTATGGCCAGGACCATGACCCTTCCCAGTTAGGGTATCATTGGAATTTCATTATGCACAATGCTGGTAGTATTTACCCACTACCCCATCAGGAAGGTAGCTTTGTCATACAGACATTAGAATATGTTAAAGATAGTAAGTAAGATATCAAATAGGCAAGATAATCAACAAGGCTCAATTTCTATAACTTTAACTCATTTGAGCTGTTTAGGCAAGTCATATAGGATCATTATCCTTAACAAAGGAACATTATAGTATAGACAAAATGCCACAAAAGTCATTTAGGATACAAGTTCAAAATATGTCAAGAAGACACATTTATACTGGTAACAAAGAAAGTCACCCATTTTAGCAAATTTGATAACAATTGGTTTCTTAAGGAAATTAAGAAAGGTCATTTCGTCGAGCACTTGGTGTGCACCATTTTTAGAACTAAATAAATATAGTTTTGGGACATATTAGTCAAAAGCCAAAGTTCACAATTCAAGCCCCAATGGCAACAAACACAAAGGCATTATCAAACAGGGTTTATATACATCAATAAATAACACAATCGGAGCTTGAATTCAAGGAAAATTCAAAGGAAACTCAAATGAAACACTTCTGCCAAAAATTTGCAGGAATTTAAATGGATTCAAATTGATCAAAGAAAGGTTTAAACATGCATAATAATATACATATAACTCACCAGAACCGACGGCTTGATCGTTTACGCGATAACACGCCTATTTGCCTATAACAGGCAAAAGCAATATTCTTAGGTTTCCTTCGATTCTACAATAAATTTTATCACATATTTAGCCTTAAATGGATACTAACTAATATATTTAAATATTAATTAGAATTATGGAATCCTATAAAGAAAATCCATTTCAAATATAAACCTAGTTTTAGGTTTTCTCCAATTTCGATCCAATATTGAAATCTATTGATCTAATCATGTTTATAATCATTTATGTAGCCTAAATGAATCAAAAGAATGAAGAAAACATCATACTAACCTGAATTCTTCAAGTGGCCAAAATTGAGGTTTGGAGTTTCATTAATTTCTAGATTGAATTTCTTGGAATTTTCGATGGAAACTAGCTTAATCGGTAGTTTAACCGAGTTTTCTATTGATTTTGCTTGAAGTTTGGATGAAATTGGTGAAGTTTTGGAGAAGGAGGAGACTTGGCTATAAGAATGGAGGAAGGAGGAGAATTTTCTAATTTTTGGAGAATTAGATGGCTATTTATATTAATTGAATTTTAGCTAATTTGATTTTTCCCTCCGACACTTTTCGTGTTCACATTTTCAACCCAGAACTTATAACTATTTATCTTTTTGTACCATTTCAATTCTGAAATAATATTTCTTATATTTCTCCAGCTTATGAGTCAAATGGTGATATTAAAAATTTAAAATTCCAAACTCGTTCGTTAATCAAAACGTCGACGTGCTTACCTATCCGCCAGATTGATTTTTAGCGATTTGTCAAATCGCTCTAGTATGATGTTCTAATGTCTAAATCAACTTTATTTATGCTTAAATAACATATATTCAAGGTTATATAAATTAAATTTGAGGCTATTACAAAGAACACCAATATTTCAGATTTCTCAAGGGTTCTCTATTTATAGGGTTTAAGGTATTTACTCCAAACTCAATCTTAAGTCAAGGTAAGTTAATGCATGGTTAAAATAGATGAATATGAGTTAAGTATTGATGTTTAAGAACATCATTAGTATTTATTATGGATTATAAGCAAGATATGTATGGATTTAGGGTTTTGGGTGAATAGTAGCTATTCATCCAAATCTTCCATATTTCCTTAATAAGTGATTAAATTGATGTTAGAAAACATATTAGGATTCTAAAAGATGATTAGAATCATAAGGAATTATCTTGTATGAACATTGTTGGGTATAAACCCTAATTGTGAGTATTTGGGGATTTGTTATAGGAGAAGTGAACTCAAGAAAATAGAGAAGATTATTGAATATACAAGTAATTGAGGGAAATACAAGGATAAATTGCTTTAAGATAAGTATGAACATTGCATATGCATATTGTTTCTTTGAAATTGATTGCTCAATCCTTCCTCATGTTCATGTTTATAATTCTTGTTATGTTTGTCTTGTATTTTGGGTCGATCCATATCCGAAAGTGGATCCAACTAGACCCGATAAATTTTAAGCTCGACCCGAATGGGAGAAAAAATGAAGATTTGGTTTATTAAGCGGAGGGTTAGGGTTTCCTATATAATAAGGGTTGTAATTTATACTCTTCATCTTGGAAATACAATTCTTCTTTGTGTCGTTGTCCCCGTGGATGTAGGTTGCTCACGAAGCCGAACTACGTTAAATTGATTATTGTTCTCCTTTTGTTTTCTACTTTGATATTTGGTTGTGATCTTTGTTCTTGTTTCCATTTTCGCTAACAATTCTCATGATTTGAAATATTGTATTGTGAACCTATTAAATGAATTTCCCATGATGTTTTCAAACAAATGATAAATTATTCCATATAAACACCTTATATGTTGTAAATGACTTGGTCATTCTTCCTTGGACCAAGCTCATATGAAACCAATTTGCTATCTTGAATGATTCATGATTATATATTAATGGTCTTATGACCAATATGATTCTTTGTGAAATCCAAGCTATATGACCTATGATATGTATATATATAGAACGCTCTTCCCAAAGAGAGTAAATTCATTGGTCCATTGTGCACTTTGGGAACCTAACTGATAAGGTTTTTATCAGTGTTCCACCTAGAGGGGACCATGAGCTCTGAGTATATGCCTGGCCAACATTATATATTGAGATAAGGTAGCAAGGCTACTGATGCGCTCTGTTATGATAAGGTTGCAAGGCTACTGATGCATTTTGACAATTCTATCATATGATTTGATAGTGCTATTCTATTGTGAGCACTTATATTCTTGTAAGTATAGCCTTATGATATTTCCATATCCATGTTTCTTTGGCTTGAACTTTACATTGCATGTTTATATGTTACTGAGTTGAAGGCTCACTCCTCTTCTGTGGATTTCAGGTGATAGTGTAGCTCGAGAGGGAGCTAATATAGAAGACAGAGCTTCTTGATTCATTCCTCCAAGAAAACTCTATATAATTCTTTTGATATATATACATTATTTTGTATTATGGTATTTATATGTATGAGGAGTATACTCTAAAGCTCTGTAGTTAGATGTTAAGGATGATATTATTTTGATGTCTGAATTCTTACATTGTGGGTTGTCCTTATTCCTTATTGATGTGGAATGTATCTTTTGATCGGTAAGGAATAAGAGAAAATCATATGATGATGAATGGAAATGTATGAATGATGATTACATGATTCATAAAAATGAGTATTTATGATGATAACTATGTATGATGTGGATATGTATTGTGTATGAGATCCAGGATATGAGTGTTTTATAGGTTTATAGTAGCCTTAAGCCTACCCTTACCTTAGGACGGTCTCACCACTGGAGTTGGGATGTGACACGGCCGTGAATTATGTTTCATGCCCATAAATAATACTTCACGCTCGTGAAAACACTTCACGCTCGTGAAAACACTTCACGCCCGTTAAAGGCTTGCTGATGAGAATCTCTCATGTTTCTCCATTCTAACTTATCCAAACTCAATCAACTTATACATACACATGTTTAATACCTCAAAATCAGTAATAACTCATCATGTCTCAACATATAATAATTTTAGGAGTAATATATTCTCAACATAACATTTTAGATTATCTACCATACACATATAAACATACACATGCTAACATTCATCAAACAAATATAAACGAACACATATCTACTCTAACGTTCTAAGTACTAGGTATTACAGTTGAGTACTTAATAATTTTACTTGTCTTATATTTTAAATTCTAAAATTATTTCAAACTAGGTATATTTTTATTTTCAGTTTGCTTGAGGACAAGCAAAGGTTTAAGTGTGAGGGAAATTGTTCATCACTTTTTTGTCCTCATTTATCCTATATATTTTAGTATTATTATTTATGTTTTTATTATTACTAGTTAGTAATTTTAATAAATTAATTCTAATAAATCTGCCCCAACATTTTGTGTATTAAAGTATGTTTTATAGGTATTTTTATTAAAAGTTGAAAGCAAGAAGAATGGGTCTGGATCAAAGTTCAAACTAGCATAAAATCAAGCGCGGGGCCAAAATTAAGCTCTATGACCATGGATTTCATCAATGGCTGTGGAACTCTTAAGGTAAAAATCCATAGCCGTGGCCATCCACCAAAATAGGCCCTTTTTCATGGTCGTGGGACTTGTTTAAAGGGCTCACGACCATGAGTTCTTTCCAAGCCCGTAAAGCCTCTCATTTTTATACCTCATGCCCATGATTTTTGTCCAAGTTTGTGAAGCCCAATTAAAATTTAATGTCTAGAAGAAACCATCCAAATACAAAATGGTGTGTGTTGTGCAAAATTAAAAATCAAATTCAAACAGATTCATGCAATCAAATGGATATGGAAGGTTGAAGAAAATTTAATTGACAACTAATTCAGCTTGATTGGGGAGTAAAATATGAGATTCAATTTTCTATTAAATATGGATGAAGATTACTGTAAGTCTTTTTAGGCAACTAAGAGGGGGGTGAATTGGTTGTTTGCAGAATTAACAACAAATTAAAATTTATAAAGAGAAGGAAGTGAAGAAGGAAAAATAACACAAAGGATTTATAATGGTTCGACAACCTTGCCTACATCCACTCCTCAAGGTCACACTTGAGAGTTTCCTTAACCGATCTTTTTATGGGTGCAAGATCAAACCCAAATACTTAGGTTAACACTTAAACCTTACAAGTGTTTTACAAAGGCTCACACTCAAACCTTTGAAAAAATATAAAAGAAGAAGAGAAATAATTTTTCTAGAGTTTACCCAACTCTCAAATAGTCATAATGAACTCAAAGATTTTACAATTTAAAGCTCACAAATTGATACTTTACAAATATAGGTTCTCTAAGTCATATACAAGAATGATTTTAATGCAAAAGCTTAAATCAATGATCTCAATTGTTGTTCTCTTGATTTCTAACATTCTTAAGCTTCAAAACAATTTGTATTTATAGCCCAATATCAAATATGACTATTAGGATCCAAAATATAGTTGTTAGAACCTTTTTCAACTGCTATATTTTGTGTCAAAGTCATAGGAGTCGAGCCCGTGACTAAAGTAACATTTTGCTACTGAACTTTTTTGAAGAAATGTCGCTCCTGCGATTGCTGGTGTCGTACTCGCAACTTATTTTCTTCATATCTCAAGTTATATAAGTCCAAATCATGCACTATTTTTTTGTTGGAAACTTTAAGATGTCCAATATAATTTTATAGTTTATCATAACTCCTAAATCATCCATATTAATATCTTAAAAAATCATAACATTTTATTGCTCCAATTTATAAGACAGTTTGAGCATGCTTCACTAATTCTTCAATTTCTCCTTTTATAGAGCTCAACATCACTTGATTCTTTTTCCATATTAAAGTAGACTTCTAGAGATTAAATTACATATAATGGCATGCCCAAATTCTTCTTTTATAATTCTCAAAAAGGTTTACAAGTTGACCTATTAATTCTATCCTAATATGTTAGTTTGAGCATAATTCCTTCAAAAATTCATATCTTTTTTTTTTCAATGTCCAATTGTTATGACCCGATTTCGAATCGCGACGGTCCTAGGATGCACGAGATGCCAATAGTGACCGGTACTCGTAGAACCCAGTATCACATGCAAATATCTATAACCATTATTTTATTAATCAATTTATTTAGTTACTATTTATTTTGTCATTTTGTAATCTATCTGAAATTATTGTAGTTGGCTGTAACATTCATCAAAATATGCCATATCATTACTCATACTGTATAATATGTCATACATACATGTTCATAAACTAACTAAATCATACATAACCCATGGAGAAGCTAGATCATGAACATACAAAAATATTGTATTTAATATAATTACATTGCTATCAACCCCGCAGAAATCTACAGAGAGTCAAAAGTCAGGATTCTGCTACCTACTCTATACCTGGAAATGAGAAACAAGGAAAGGAGTGAGTATATAAGATACCCATTGAATCTAATATGCATCGCCAACAAAAGTAATTTGGATCATCAATAAAAGATAAGCAGATGAAATAATAAAGACAATCTGCTTAATAAAATCAGAACACAGAATCAAATATAAGAAATGACAATAAGGTCAATACTCATATCAATTGAAGTATATAAGATGGGTAAGACAGATACAGGGCCATGAAATGCATAGAATATGTGTAAAACACATAATCAATCTCATATCAATATACATAAGACTGATAAGGTCTTATGGCTATGACCGATAACCCTTCCTAGCTAGGGTATAATTGTACAATGTGCACATTGCCGACAATATGAACCCACTACCCCGTCGGAGCTGCAGCTCTGTCAAACCACATCAAAGTCAATAAAAGTATGAAACAAGTCATTAGATACCATTATACAACCATGGTATCACCAAGTATCAATAACCCAATATCAATCAATTCATGTTGCAAATTAGACAATGGAATAACAATAACAAGTAGATATACAATGGAAATAGGTTTGACAATTAACAATGGAATGGAATATAGGTTGATCATATATGAACAAAAGGTTGGCACAATTGGTAGGCCTATGGATGAACAAGTGATAGGCCGATGACAAAATGAACTAGGCATTTCATCAAACACTTAGTGTGCACTAAAGGATGAACAATTTGATATAGTTTGGGTGCAACTCCAATATTGCCCCATTTATCAACAACAACTCACAATGTAGGCATTTTAATGAGCAATAGATATACAACATTAAACATCATTTAAAGGATCAATTAGGCATGAGAAACAAGAAGAAAAATAAGACAAAAACCAAAGGATGAATAGTAACAACCCATTCGGCCAAGAATGAGGTTTCAAAGGAGAATTCCATTCAACATTTCAATGCTTAAGACATGTAATTTGATACATATTAAACTCACCTAGCACTTTAAATAGCTTTGGAAAATTGATTTCCCACTTATTGCTTCAAAGGAGGCAAAACTCACAACTATGGCAATCTTGATTTTCTACAACAAACCAACCACAGATTATTTATCCATTATTCTCCAATTAACATATTCTAAGCTTAAACAACATAAACCAATACAAAATCAAATAGCTAAATCAAACAACTTAGGCCAGGGTTTGAAAATTAGAGAAAAGTGTTCAAATGCATCAATTGATGCAATCAAACACAAAACCCATCTAATTCATCATCTAAATCATCTAAATTAACCATAAAACTAAACAAACTAACTTATTACCTCAAATGGATGAAGTATCTGAAATTCCCCTTTAATTGTTCCTTGATTTCCTTTAAGCTTCCAAGCAAAACAAGGATGGGGAATGGAAGAACAATGGTTGGAGTTAGGTTTTCTTTGATTTTCCTTTAAAAAAAGCTTGAAAATTTGGTGGAGAATTGGTGGTGGTGATTCGGCCAAGGCTTCGAGAATGAAGAAGATGAACAAAAATTGACTAAGGCATGCTTATATATTAAGTCATTAATGACAAATTCTATTTTAGTCCTTAAACTATCAAATAATCATACTTTGGCCCCAACTTCTTATGTAATTTATTCTGACAATTCTGTTGGGAATTGAATTTCAAAGTGGGGATTCAAAAGGCTTATTTTTATTTATACTTATTTATAAAAATAGCTTCAGAGTCATTCTGAAATTCAGACAGTCCAATTTCTACTATACCCCTTAAAGTTCTATTTATTTATGATTTTTCCTTCACTTACTTTTTCAGCGTTCCTAAATATTTTTCTCCTCTTTCTTTTCACCATAATTACATATGCATATATATGGTCCTTTACCCCTTGGTCAAAATCAGAAATTCATCTGTTAACCGGACTGCTATTTTTTCGGCAGTATTTTCGATACCAATGATTTCCAGAAAAGTATCTCATTTATTTTCTAACTGTGTCTCTAAAATTATTTCTAGTTATTTCGATGATTTCAAACCAGTAACTGAGAACTATATCATGCATATAAGATAGCCCTTTCCAGGGTATTATATCAATGCTCAATCTAATTTTTGTTCCTAAAATTAGACATCCATATCTTTTCATCCATTTATAGTTTGTCCTATTAGCTTCTCCCAATTTATACAAAATTTGGCATCAAATTAGACTTTTACAATTGCACTCCATTAAGCCTTATGTGTTTAACCTATATTTAAGCAATGGTCATGATTTCTCATGCCTTAACAAACTCAACAAAATTGTTAGTACAAATAATACATTTATATTATTTTGTTACCATCAAAATCAATATCAAGCCTAAGTGACCAACAATTACATAGAGAGGAGGTGACTTTGGTTGGGGCAGTGGGAGTAGGCAGTAGAGAGTGGAGACACAAAAACTAGTTTTAAATCTTTAATTTTTCTTTCTTTATAACAGAAGAGCTCTAAGGTTTCAATTCCTAGTAACTATTCTATTCTCCATTTTTGTTTCTTTCAATTTCATTAGTAATTTCATATTAGTTTTGTAATTGAGTTAAATTCAAATTGGAGCACCGTGGTTACAAACAACAATTTGGAAGAGGATCTACTTTTGAATAAGATTTCTAATTTCCTTAAACTCTCTATTTACTTGTACTTGATTATATTTATTTGAATATGATCATTACTAGAATGAATATGATTAGGTTTTTAAATGTGTTTATTATTTTTAATTTAATTATGAACTAATTCTCTGATTCTAGGGGATTAATAGAACCAATTAAATGATGTATGCTAGGTTTTATATCTTGATATTTAGAATTTAATCAAATTATTAATTTACTCTTCATTCTAAATTATGAGAGCGTGACAAACACTTGTATGCCGATTTTAATTCATTAAGGCCTTATGGTGTGGATTATTATCAAGTAAGAAACTAATAATTTATTTAAAGACTATAATTCAAAAATATTTGCCTTTAATCAAATTAGAGTTGTAATCCGGGAATATTGACCTTTAATTTGATGTATTTAGATTAAATTTTTTTACTGTAGATATTAAACCCTTGCATGTTAAACCCAATTAGAAAAATTAAGCCCAGTAGGATCTATTCACAATTTCTCAAACCTATTACTTGTTCACTGTGTCTTGCTCTCATTTTGCCTTTATTTTGCCAAATTGCTCACTGCCTTCACTTGTTTTCTTTTTTAATTCAAGAAATTTAATTTTCATTTAAAACACAAGTCTTGATTAGAATGTTTAGATTTTATTTTCTTTCGTTTTATTTATTTAAATCGTGAAAACATCAATTGCAATTTACACTGGCCAATCCTTCCTTAATAGAGTACGACTTTGAATGACCTTATCACTTGTGCTATACCTACCTTGTGCACTCACTAGTATATTCATAGCCTAACACTTTTGGGACGAACAGTAGCTGATAGCTAATAGTTGTGGTTATTACCTAATAGCTGATTGTTATAAGTGTTTGGTAAATATTATTAGTTGTTAGTTGTTAATAAGTTTAATTAAGATAAATATTAATATTTACCTTTTTATTTAAATATTATTTTAAAAGAATAATTTAATCTTTTTATTTAAATAAGTATAAATTTTTTAAAAAAAATTTCAAATTCGAGCTTTGTAAATAACAATTGTTTAACTATCTAATAGCTAACAACTACGATTAACCAAATAGATTTAATATAATTGTAGGGAACCAAAAAATTAACGGTTGCATCAAAAAATTTTGTCAATTACCCATTTATTTTAATAATTTTAGACAAAGTTGGAGTTATAATTTCTTTTCAATAGGTGGATTATTTTAATTAATCAAATTATAATTATAATTTATAAAATTTGAATAATCAAAATCAGAACTTAGAGTAAATTGACATTGACATTTGAGTATTTATCTATGTGGATAACAAATTAAGAATTCAAATAATGATTGATAAGGGATCATCCTAATAAGTTATATTAGGTCACCTATATGAGAAAGTCTAATCTAAAAGACTAAGGAGGCCCAAGATAATTTAACTAAAGCAAGGCCTGGTCCTTCATTTCACACCGTTTCATCCTTATCATATAGAGTTTTTTGAAACCTATCATGAAGCCTTAGTAAACTATGTCCTTGTAATATCTGTAATTTTATTGTATTTTTATTAATTGTATGTTTAAAGAATTAATTAATTTTAAATATGAATATTTGATAATTCCAGAATTTCTGGTTGCAGTTGCAGAATTTAATGAGGTTGGTTGCATAATTTTAAAGAAATAATTTGATAAAGTGTAAAACATAAAAGTTGTGAATCTATGTCTCATTTATAATTCTTTAAAATTTCTTGGCAGAATTCTGTGTGTGTAATGAGTTATGTCCCTTTGAGCTAGACTGGTCTGGTTTAATGTGTCTGCAGAAAATTTATGTATGTTTAAATTTTTTGGGAATGACTGAGGCAGATTAAGCCAAAGGTATAAACATGAAAAATATTTCTTTATCTGTTGTGTTGTCGTCTGTAAAATTTTAGGAATTTTGGATAAGTATATCTCAGTGGAGAATAGAAATTATCAGACCTGTTCGGATGGATTGTGGGCAGTAAGTCTGGATGACTTTTGGTGAGTCACCATGGTCTGTGTTATAACCTTTGTGATTTGAATTTTTGATATGTTGAGCCTCTGTATGTCTATTTTAAGTGACAAAAAGAATAAGGAAGTTTGGATATTTGTAGCTTATTTGCGAGCTGGTTAAGTGTAAGTTGTCCAGGAAAGGTTTTAACTCAACAGAGTTTTGGTGTTAAGCGAGCCGACAAATACGAGGTGGCATTTGCGAGCCAGCAATGTGAGCAAGCGAAGTGGCGAGGTGAGATTGCTGAGGTCACAATTGGCGAAGAGGCATAGGCGAAGAGGAAGTTCGTGAGGAGGAAGCTCGTGAAGAGGAAGCTCGCGAGGAGGAAGCTCGCGAGGAGGAAGTTCGCGAAGAGGAAATTTGCGAAGAGGAAGCTTGCGAGGAGGAAGCTCGTGAGGAGGAAGCTCGTGAAGAGGAAGCTCGCGAGGAGGAAGCTCGCGAGGAGGAAGTTCGCGAAGAGGAAATTTGCGAAGAGGAAGCTTGCGAGGAGGAAGCTCGTGAGGAGGAAGTTCGCGAAGAGGAAGTTTACGAGGAGGAAGCTCGCGAAGAGGTATTTGGCAAAGAGGGTTGGCGAAGAGGGAATGTGCGAAGTGGCAGTTCGCGAGTAGCGTTTGGCGAAGAGGATAAGGTGAAGAGGCATATGCGAGGTGGCATGTGCGAAGAGGATTTGGCAAAGAGGATAAGGCGAAGAGGCATCATGCGAAGAGGGTAAGTGCGAAGAGGAGTTCGCAAGGAGAGTTTGATGAGCTGGCTTATGCGAGGTAGCATTGCCGAGGTGAGTTGGCAAGCTAGCGAGCGAGATATTTAGGGGCAGTGGTCTATTTAACCCCAGCATCCAGTAGCATTTTTCCATGATTTTTCCTTTCTTCTTTCTTTGCTATTTTTTTCAATCTTTTCTCATATCAGTTCCATTTTATTTTCTAAGGCATTAATACTCAAATTAATGCCTTAGACCTCTAGATTATCCTATTTTAAGGCAAAAATCATCAGATTAAAGCAAGAAATCTCAGGAATTTCAGTGTTAGAGAAATAAGATAAATTTTCTTCCAAAGTTATTATCTTTAGATTTATTTAAATCTGTTGGTTGGAATAATTAATATTGAGTGTATAGAATTTATTGCAAGCAATTTGAAGTTATTAATGGTAATTAAAGTGGGAGAAATTAGAATTTCGGACTGTCATAAATAGTAGCACGAACAGAAAATTCGAATTAAATGCAGATTTTTCCTTAAGAGATAAATTAAATTGAGGATGGGAATTAAGAATAGAAACTCTAAGATGATTAAATATTCAGAAATCATGTTGAATATTATTGAGTAAGAAAAACCTTAATTTTGAATATTTGGGAAAATTTCTTAGGAGGAGAAAATCAAAGTAATTGAGGAGTTTGGAGTTGAGCAATTTGTTAAAGGAAATTTAAGAGAAATTTGTGTAAGAGGTAAGTATGAACATTTTATTTGTTTATTATTTCTTTGAAATAATATGACTAAGCATTCTTAAATTTTTCATTCCATATAATTCTCATATATTTGATATTGCCGAATTACTAAATGATAATATTATGATGTTCAAGAATCGAAAGTTTCCCTATGTTTCAGATGATTACCATATATATATATATATATTTATAATGTCAATGACTTGATCAACCTTCTTGGATCAAGTTCATATGCTTCTTACTTGTTAAAC
>CANXYC011587139.1:0-10577 GCA_948193065.1 Aleurites moluccanus
AATTTTCTTCAACATTTTATAGTTATTTTGAATGATATTTGTTTGATGCATGCCATATAGATAGTTTATTGGGTTCTACGTGGTACTGGTCGCCTATGCATCACCCGTACCCTAGGACCGTCACGACTTCCGAGATAGGTCATGACAATAGGTGTGAATATCTCTAAGGGAATAATCATTAGATGCCTCTCCCTTTTCAATTTAGGTGTAAACATAAGTGATACAAATGAATGTGTGGCACCCGAATCAAACAATACTTGTGCTATTTCATTCTGAATTAAGATCATAATTATCACCGTGTTGTTTGCTCTCTAGGCTTCCTGTGTGTTCACTACAAAAACTCACCCCTGTCCTCTTCCTGTAGGAGCCTGACTACTATTTTGAATTTGCCCTCTGCCTCTGCCTTTGCCTGTAACCTCTTTGTTATCATTCCAACTCATCTAAACTGATGGTTGTGATATTGCTGTAGTAGGCTGCTGCTCACTCCATATTGGGAAATTCTTAATAAAATGCCCCTATTGACCATATTTGAGGGAGGCACCAGACTACCATCTATATTTCCCACCATGCCTCTTACCACAAAAATCACATACAGGCATACTGGGCATCTGTGTCATAGGTCTAGATAAACCCTGAGAAAAACTAGAAGTTGACTGTGCTGGAGCACCTTTACTCCTCCTCCTCCTCCTCTGACTACAAGACTAGAGTCTCTGCTCTATTTTGGATCCTGTCTCTGTCTACTTCTGCTGAGAGCTTTCGTCTCCTCTTTTACTCTAAACACTGGATCCCCTTTTTCTTTTATGTTCCCTCTTTGCCCTTTCTAACTTATACTTCTCTTCCATCTAATTAGCTTTATCAATAATCATTGTCAGAGAAGTAAATTCTGTAGATAACAGAGCATTATGCAATAATGCATGCAGTCCCCTTCTAAACCTACTGATAAAATCAGCTTCTATAGGTGCTATCTTGGTAGCATATTTGTTCAGCCGAATAAATTCATCTACATACTTTTCCACACTTTTGTTGCCCTGCTCTAGCTGCTCAAACTATATAATGTTTCTGCTTTTCACTCCTTTTATAAGAAATTCATCTAGAAAGGCTTGTTTGAACTAAGCCAAGGTAGAAGGATGATCATTGTATAGTCGAGGCTCCATGTGTCTTGAAAACTAGGTCCATGCCTTCCCTTTTAATAATAAACCAACCAACTCAACAGCTCAAGTATCAGAATAATGTAGCCTCCTCACCGCATTCTCGATCTTCTCCAAGAAATCTATGGGTTCCTCTCCTCTATCTCTCTTAAACTCAGGTAAATTCAACTTCAGAAAATTAAACATACCGACCCCGCCTTCATCTATAATCCGGCAGCCCTCATGGACAATAGGCTCTCTAGGAACAATTTTTGGCGGTACTGGAGCTAGAATAGGTGTAACTGGTGGAACAACTGGTGCAGCAAGGGGTGGCACTGTTGGTGGTGCTAGTAGCGGTATTGCCTATCTTTCCCTTTTCAATTCCCATATTTCTCTACATAATTCTAACATCCCCTGCATAATTTTTGCTCTCCAGGGATCGTCACTACCACCATAATGCATTTTTAGGCCGGGACGATCTTAGAGCAAGGGTAGACCTAAGGTCACCAGAAACCCATATAACCCATAAACAATCTAGTTATCAACCACTCAATAAATCTTAACTCATTCTTCAATGCTTAAATTCCATTTATTACTCGTTAATTTTATAGAAATTTTGCCAGAGTTTCCTTTATAATTTTAATGCTATTCTAGACCCAAAACCTGGTCTTTCAAAAATTACAAAACTTGCACAAGAATTATTTTTACACTCCCAATAATTTGCCTTCCTTATACCCTTAACTTCACTATTTCACAAATATATATAACACTTCTAAATCTCTTTCATAACATGTAAATTTCATTTTAACATTTTCAGTATCACTATCTTTATCATTTCACTATTATTATCATTATCAAACATTATTCATTACACATTACATTTTTAATGCCACTGAAATGTCAGTTATTTCAATGTTCATACATCATTATAGTACTTAATCACCTAATTACACACAGTACCATGGAGCTCTATAATTTGACACTTATAACCTTTAGAAAATAAAATTCTACCTCGATGTACTTGACATTCCAAGTCAGAAAAGAAACTGACTTGGAATCAGCCTTCTCAATCTCACTTCAATAAAAATTATAAACCATTATTTGATGAGTATAAAATACTCAGTGGGTATGTATACATTAATAAACAGGCGATATAAGCATATGCTAACAAAAGATATCAATGATAGTCAAGTATCAATAAATACAATGAATGGACATTAGCATTTCAAATTTGCTTGTCAAAGGTTAATTAATTTGCACACCAAATGTCATTGGAAGTTTGGAACAGGTAACAATCAAATCGATGATAAACAATAATCGATGAAAGAATGGCCATCAATGGTAAGCAATAAGATATAAGCTTAGAATCAATGAATAGGTAAACAATACTCATATCATGCAAATAAGACAGATAAAGGGCCATGAACACGTATAATCTCATATCAATATCATATCATGTACATAAGGATGATCAAGCCCTATGGCTAGGACAGTTAACCCTTCTCAGCTAGGGTTCCATGTAAATCAATATGCATATTATCGACGATATGTACCCACTACCCCGTCGAGAGGCAGCTCTGTCAAATCTCATGTAAATAGGCCAATAGAAATCAATAACAATATCCAATATCCATTATTCATTAGGAACATTATGGTACAATGGCTTTCGATCGATACACATGGGCTTACTTGTTAATTAATGTCAATATATTTCATTAATCATATATCAGTTTTTTTTCTTGATACAAAGGTAGTGATTAACAATAAATATCATGGTATATGGTTAAACATTTGGTTTGCATACTTTTGGAAACATTTGGGTACATGATCAATTAAGAACAATAGGCATGTCAATATCAATAACAATCAATGAATATGGATGATTTCAATCTTTGAGAATAATCAAAGAATGATCAACAATAACAAAGTGACATTTTAATAAAAAAGGAAACATGTTCTTCTGGTCAACAAATAAAGGCATGAATATGATATATACATTACTCACCTTAGCTTATGACTTGAATATTTTCCTTTTCCTTTTCCTTTATCCTTAATTCTTTGCCTTATCTCTTATGGTACCCATCACATCTCTTATTCATTCTTGACTCTACATATCCAATTAATTTTTCATTTAGGTACTATTTAACATATAATCATATTACTTATACTTATATTAAAGAAAATTCCTCAAATTTCCAAGTTTTGGTTTTTGCTTATAAAGAACCTTTACTGGCAGCCTGTGTTCCATTACACATATCTCTCTCTATACTTATCCAATTGCTTCAATTATTATTTATAATTAAACTAGACATATTAATATTTAACATATCTAAAATTCACATTAATCTCACTACTATACAATTTATGATGTCAATTTAAACTCAGGCTTACAACCAGCCCTACTACCTACATTTTGCCTGAAATCTTATTCTGGCAGTATATATTGTTATATCTCATAACTCAATCTATACTTATCCAATTATTGCAATTATTTTTCCTATTTACAATAGACATATAAAATTATAATATATTCAATTTTAGAATATTTGGATCACTGTACAATTATTAGTGAATTTCCAAAATTAAACTACTGTCCTGAAATCTCTATCTAGACAGATTCTATTTCTATGACTATAATTAATACCATACTCATCCAATTATAAAACCATTTTATAGTAATTTATATAACATATAAATGAACATCTTTTATGTTTAACACTTTCTCTAATTCAAATTATAAGGTCCTCATATCTATAGAATTCAGTAGCCTATGTTCTGTTTATCAGTCAATCCGGATAGATTATACTCATGACCTAATATCTTATAAACCACAAATCCAATTGAAAACCCTTTTACAAGATTATAGGTAAGATATAAATGAACACTTTTTATGTTGGAGACTTCTTGTAATTCTATCTCCATCATTATATACAATAAAAATATAGTAACATTTTTTAATAACCCTAATTCCAGGTCAGTCACAGTTTTTACTCAATAACTCTTTCCTCACTTCGAATTTTATAAATTCCTTTTACAAAAATCTAATTAATATGTTTATCTACAACTTTCATGTTTTTTCCAATCCTAAAATTCAGTCATTAAAATTTTGAAATATTAACCACAATTTACTGCCTCAAATTAGATTTCAGAAACTATATAAACCCTAGCTCATTCTTTACATTTTTAACTTAATTACCTCAATTATTTTCCAAATCAAGACATAGAACTCTTAAATTAAATTAAAAACTGAAGTTTAGGAGATTTACCTTAAACTTGAATCATTAAATTCCTTCTTCTTTTTTGT
The DNA here is from genome assembly GCA_948193065.1 of Aleurites moluccanus. NCBI lineage: Eukaryota > Viridiplantae > Streptophyta > Magnoliopsida > Malpighiales > Euphorbiaceae > Aleurites > Aleurites moluccanus. Next base: position 4,432 of record CANXYC011587139.1, read on the forward strand.
TCCACCAAATAGCTTCACATAATCTCCATCAACTTCCTTTCTTTACTTTTCTTCCTCTCATCAATTTTCCTATCTATTTTTGTTGGTTTATTAGGAAGGTTTAAGAAAACTATTTCTTTGTTTGCTTCCTCCATTAGTGGTTCAGCCAACAACTTCTTAATATCTATCTCCATAATCTTTTTATATACACCAAAAACCAACTCAAAAAGAAATGAGGACAAAAAAAATAGAGTTATCTAGAATTTTACTTATTTATCACCTTTTTAATTAATTGATAAATTAATTAATTATTTGCCATAAAAAATCTTCTCTTCACCCACTATGTCTGGCCACCTATCCTTCTTTCTAGAATGGGTGGGTCCCACAACTTTATTTAATTGCACTTTGGCCCAAAAATTTTATTATTTGCATTTTGACCCTAAAATTTTCTGTAATTTATTCTGTCTATTCTATTTAGATTCAACCATCAATATGGGAAGTGAAATAACTTATTTTAGGTTGTTCTATCATTTAAAAATAGTTATGGGTCATTTCCGGTTCCCAGACAGTGGATTTCCAAAATTATCCCCAAAGTTGCCATAAATTACGATTTTGTCGTTACTCTTATTTTCAATATTCCAAAATATTTGTCAACTCTTTGTTTTCATCATAATTTCACATAAAATTAACTAACTTAATCCCTCCAAGTCTGGATCAGAAATTCTTAAATTAGTCATACTGCTATTTCCCCAGCAGTGTAATTAATACAGGCATTTTCTGATACAGTGTCACTAAAGTGGTCCGGTTGAGGCTTAAAAATTCTTGAATATTACTCTCTATAATTCTCTATATATTTCAATAATTGATTGAACCTATTCATGCTTGAATTAATATTATATTTGTTACTATAGTCTGTTATATCCATACTTTCTTTTGTACTTCCTCATTATTTATTGCTCTGTCTGCTAGGGTATTACAACTATCCCTGGTATCGTCTATCCTTCGTCAGAAATAGGAAGGTTATTATGTCTCCTCCCTGACCAATTATTCATTAGAGGCCACCTCTGCCTCTCTGCTAACCTCTATGCCCCTGTCATGTTCTAGTTCTAAAACACATTCCCGCTATCTCTTAGATATCTTTGCCACTATAAGAAACAAAATCAATAATTTAGCACGATACATAAACGCATAATACATATATACTTAACTAATGCAATAAATGATGAAACATGAATTCTTATGTTCCATGGTTTACTTATGTCCTATTAACACTATATCTAAATACTATTCATATAAACATATGCTCTGATACCACATCTGTCACATTCCAAAAATTGAAACATGACGATCTTAGGATGCAGGAACTACTAGAGGTAACCGACACCCGTAGAATCCAATTACATAACCAATTACCATCTTAATATCACCTAATTAATATTATACTATTATGTATTCTATAATTTTGTCATTGTAATTATTTACCACACATGTCATAATCATAATTAACCTTCATATGACATTTAATATCCATTGTATAATTTATCTATAACCATATACTTGTCCATGGAGCTACTAGAATATATTACATAAGACAGAGTTAAAATAATTATATTACCAAAAATATACTACTGGATCCACAGAGGAAAAGATTCTAGAACCTCGCTCACTACTCTTGACCTGAAAAATGTTTAACAACTATAGAATGAGTATAAAAAATATTCAGTGAATCTAATATACATCATATCATACATAAAGGTGGGATAATAGGCAAATGGAATCCAATAATCAACAACACATAATGGATCAAATAAGGTTTGGAATTCAAAGGAAATTCAAGCAAAATTTCAAAGGCAAATAGTAATGATGCATTCGACCAAAACATGGCCATTTGAAGATGGTTTCCAAAATTTAATTTATGATATTAGGCATGTAATATGATGTATATTAAACTCACCTAAGACTTCTAATTACCAAAGTAAATATTGTTTTTCCAATTTCTTCAAAGTAGACAAAAATGACAATCTTGATCTTATTTTGTTTCTAAATTAAAACTACCACCAAATTAGCTTCCAATAGTAATAATTAAACATAATCTAACTTAAATATGAATTAAGGAAGCTAATTCTAGGGTTAGGTTAGAAACATAACCTAATTAGGGTTTGAAAATTGGGAATTTCATCAATTTGAATCAATTGATGCAATCTAATGTTATACCCATATAATTCAACATCTAAAATACCTAATTAACTTAAACAAATGAAGAAATCATCAAGTTACCTTAAAACTATGAAGTAGCCAAAATTCAAAAAAGAATAATTCTTGATTTCCTTTAAGCTTTTTTGTAAGAAAGGGATGGAAATAGGTTAAACAAGGTTGTAAATTAGGTTTTCTTTGGTTTTTTTCTTCATAATTTACTTGAATTTTGGTGGGAAATGGTAGAGATTGGTTTGGCCAAGGTGAAGGAAGGAAGAAGAAGAGGAAGAATGGGTGGGTAAATGGCTAAGACATGATATTTATAGGTAGAAGTTATGGAAATTAGGTTTTCCACTCCAAAACTTTTATAATTTCTACTTTTGACCTAAAACGTTCTGTAACTAATTTTGTCAATTCTATTCAGTTTTAGATTTCAAAGTGGGAGTGAATAAGCTTATTTTTAGCTATAGTTTATCATCATATAGTTTTCAGAATAATTCTGGATTCTAGACAGTAGGTTTTCCAAATTGCCCTTGAAGTTTTACTTATTTATGATTTTGCCATTCTATTAATTTTTCATTATCCTTAATACTTTTCCGTACTTTCTTCATATAATTAATTATCATTATTCTTGATCTTTAATTATCCATATATTTGAAAAAAATAAATCTTAAATTTAGTACTAGATTAAATCCTTAAGCTGCACAATTACTACTGATACTACAAGTTCGATACTTAGTGAAATTGCTTAATAATCGCATTATAAATTCAGAGAATTACTCATAACAACTAGACATGGGATCCTGATTATGTTGAGCTCCATGTGTCCTAATATTTTGTTGGTTTAGCATCAACAGGTTTGAGGCAAGAGGACCCTATTTCCCCTTACTTCCACTTTTTCTAAAAATAATATTTTGGCGTATGTATTCCATTAAAACTTTTAAAAATATTTATTAATTTTTTAAGTGGATAATTTTTGCAGATTTCATGTATTTTTAATGAAGTTAATTTCACTGTTGGTCTTTCATCTATTGAATAATGCACATTATCATCATTAACATTTAAAACATAACACAAATATCCTCGAACTTTCTTTTTTCTTTCACTAACAGTCCTTTCTTGCCCTATATTTTCTTTTTTTTTTTTTACCCTGTATTTTTTTCAAGGAAATCCAAAAATAAACTTTTTTCTTACCTTCAAACTATGGTACCATTTAAGGTGAGCTTGCTCCCTATCTAATTTTAACTGTCTAGAAGCAAAAATAAAGAGTGATATTTCTAAGGATCATCAAAGTATTTTTCTTTCATTTCTAATTTCTTTCAGCTAACTTCTCGTACTCGTTGTCATTGGTTTGGTATCAACAGGTTTGAGGGAAGAAGACCCTATTTCCCTTTACCTCCACCTTTTTTGAAAATAATATTTTGGCGTATGTATTCAATTAAAACTTTTTAAAATTTTTATAAATTTTTTAAGTGGATAATTTTTGCAAATTTCATGTATTTTTAATGAAGTTAATTTCACCGGTGGTCCTTCATCTATTGACTAATGCACATTATCGTCATTAACATTTAAAACGTAATACAAATATCCTCGAACTTTCTTTTTTCTTTCACTAACAGTCCTTTCTTGCCCTATATTTTCTTATTTTTATTTTTACCTTGTATTTTTATTTTTCTTATCTTTAGACTCTAATACCGTTCAAGGTGAGCTTATTCCCTATCTAATTTTAACTATCTAGAAGCAAAAATACAGAGAGTTATTTTTGAGGATCTTCAAAGTGTTTTTCTTTTATTTCTAATTTCTTTCAGCTAACTTGTAATATCTGTCATTTTTTTTTGTTATTTTTATTAATTGTATGTTGTTGAGTTAATTGAGGATATAAAATGTGTTGAGGGAATCTAGAATTTTTGTATGCAGGGAAGATTTTTATGAGGCTGATTTCATGATTTTAAAGGAATAATTTGATAAAGTGTAAAACATAAAAGTTGTAGATTTATATGTCATCTTTAATTTTGTAAAATGATTCAGTAAAAATTTTGTGTGTGTAAAGAGTTATGCCTCCTAGACCAGAACTTGTCTGGTTCATTATTTTCTACAGGAATCTGAGTATGTTTGATTTTTCTAGGAATGATTGAGGTTGAATGAGCCAAAAGTGTAAACATGAGAAATGTTCCTTTATATGTTACGATGTTGGATGTAAAATTTCAAGAGAATTGGATAAGTATAACTCAGTGGAGAGTGGAATTACTCAGACCTGTTCGGATGAGTTTAGGCAGAAAAGTCAGGGTAAATTTTAGAAATTCATCATGGTTTGTGTAAATATTCTTTTGATTTGAAATTTGGATATGTTGGTGTGAACACTTGTTTTTTACACCTTTCAGACTCGCATCGACCTGAACAACATTCCCCGGAACTGAACCCGCACCCAGATGGACTCGGAACGGCCTCGGAGCGCCGACAGGCCACTGTTGCCGCCCTCAGGCTTTGGCTGTGCCGCCAGAGGCGCCACCCCCTCTGGGCAGAAGTCGCCGGCCCCAAGCCATAGGGCGGCATCGCCCTTCCTCAGGGCCTGTGCTTCCCTATGCTTAGGGTGGTGCTGCCCCCTCTCTCCGGCGGCAGCAGCGAGCTCCTTCCGACTTTTTTTTATTCCCACATTGAAAGTGCACGGGAATTGACCCCTGGAGCTCCTGTTATAAGTAGAGGACCTCCACCCACCTTCCAGACAACAACAACGAAGAAAAAGCAGCCCGAAACAAGCAAAAGGCAAGGAAAAAAGGCCAAGAAATCATTTTCATCACTAGATTTCTCCTTTTTTCCTCTCCAAGCGATATTTTCTTCTTCTTTAGCTCTCTTTCGATTTCAAAGAGTTGCTAATAGGGGCATATTGAGCCTCTCAGTTAAATTTTTCCTCGAAGCAAGGTCCCGACTCCTCGCCTCGAGGAGCCATCCGATCCAAGGTGGAACTTCGCTCCGGAAGAGCACTCCGCCCGCCAGCGTCCCTCCAAGCTAGGGCCATGGTACGTTTTTTTAACTCATCCTCTTTATTTTAGTAGAGCATTAAAATAAAGAATCAAAAAATGATAAATTGGGCATAAAATCAACCCTCCTTCGCGAGAAGGAAGAACTGCGTGGGTTTTGATTCCCATTCGACGGGATACGCAGGCAAGCTATATGAAAGTTTCAAATCCAAAAAATGACAAAACCATCTCTTTTCTCTTAAATGATTAGCTTTATTTGTTGTATATTTGGGGAATGTGTGATCAGCCTAGAACCCGTAAGGGCTAGAGTTGATATCCCCTATTTTCAAGGTATTTAAGATGTAATAATTAACTTTTAATCGCTTTCTTTTAATTGCTTTACTTGCTTATGATTATATTGTTCATATATTTAATTATTTGCTCATGCATTTTATATGTCATCCTTTAAATTGTTCATAAAAATCATTTTAAATCAAGGTTAAAATTGAAAGCCAAGTTCAACCGAAAACCTAGTCCCCGAATCCTCTTTGGTTTCAAGGACTAGTGAATTTTTTCTTTGGGATAAAATTGGAGTCAAAATGGGTTTTTACCTTAAATTTTCCCAACAAAAATAACTTAAGGTGGCGACTTCAATCAAAATCATTTTCGAATAAAAAGGCGCTAAACTCGTCTCCTTCGTGAGAAATTGCCCCTATATGAGCACTCTGATGCCCCAAATGCCCTCTCTTCTTCCTTCGAAAAAGAGCGGGGCGGGTCCGGACGTGGCGACGCTCGAGCGAGGCCTCACAGCTGGCGACTCCACTGGGGACAAACTTTTTTTCAAAAGTTAAAGAGGACTACCAATTGGTTGAAAATCTTTTTTAAAATGACTTTTTACTTGGCTTTTGGTTTAACCTTGATTTTCATGCATCACTACATCACCAGTTATGAAATTCAAACTTTGGATAGCGAGTAGCATTGATCCGACAACTCTCTTTGAGTATGTTGGGAGATAGC